>CM075733.1:1703242-1878617 GCA_037974335.1 Prionace glauca | reverse complement strand
TCACGTGCTCACTGTGTAGTGTTGTTTGGGGAGGGGGGGGTGGAGTGTTGTTTGGGGAGGGGGTGCAGTGTTGTTTGGGGAGGGGGTGGAGTGTTGTTTGGGGAGGGGGGTGCAGTGTTGTTTGGGGAGGGGGGTGCAGTGTTGTTTGGGGAGGGGGGTGCAGTGTTGTTTGGGGAGGGGGGTGCAGTGTTGTTTGGGGGGGGGGTGCAGTGTTGTTTGGGGAGGGGGGGTGCAGTGTTGTTTGGGGGAGGGGGGTGCAGTGTTGTTTGGGGGAGGGGGGGGGTGCAGTGTTGTTTGGGGGGGGGGTGCAGTGTTGTTTGGGGAGGGGGGGTGCAGTGTTGTTTGGGGAGGGGGGTGCAGTGTTGTTTGGGGGGGGGGGTGCAGTGTTGTTTGGGGGGGGGGGTGCAGTGTTGTTTGGGGGGGGGGGTGCAGTGTTGTTTGGGGAGGGGGGGTGCAGTGTTGTTTGGGGAGGGGGGGTGCAGTGTTGTTTGGGGAGGGGGGTGCAGTGTTGTTTGGGGAGGGGGGGTGCAGTGTTGTTTGGGGAGGGGGGTGCAGTGTTGTTTGGGGAGGGGGGGGCGTAGTGTTGTTTGAGGAGGGGGTGCAGTGTTGTTTGGGGAGGGGGTGCAGTGTTGTTTGGGGAGGGGGTGCAGTGTTGTTTGGGGAGGGGGGCGCAGTGTTGTTTGGGGAGGGGGGTGCAGTGTTGTTTGGGGAGGGGGGTGCAGTGTTGTTTGGGGAGGGGGGGGCGTAGTGTTGTTTGAGGAGGGGGGTGCAGTGTTGTTTGGGGAGGGGGTGCAGTGTTGTTTGGGGAGGGGGGGCAGTGTTGTTTGGGGAGGGGGGCGCAGTGTTGTTTGGGGAGGGGGGGTGCAGTGTTGTTTGGGGAGGGGGGGGTGCAGTGTTGTTTGGGGAGGGGGTGCAGTGTTGTTTGGGGAGGGGGTGCAGTGTTGTTTGGGGAGGGGGGGCAGTGTTGTTTGGGGAGGGGGACGCAGTGTTGTTTGGGAGGGGGGGTGCAGTGTTGTTTGGAGGGGGGGGTGCAGTGTTGTTTGGGGAGGGGGGTGCAGTGTTGTTTGGGGAGGGGGGGTGCAGTGTTGTTTGGGGAGGGGGGTGCAGTGTTGTTTGGGGAGGGGGTGCAGTGATGTTTGGGGAGGGGGGGGTGCAGTGTTGTTTGGGGAGGGGGGTGCAGTGTTGTTTGGGGAGGGGGTGCAGTGTTGTTTGGGGAGGGGGGTGCAGTGTTGTTTGGGGAGAGGGGGGTGCAGTGTTGTTTGGGGAGGGGGGGGTGCAGTGTTGTTTGGGGAGGGGGTGCAGTGTTGTTTGGGGAGGGGGTGCAGTGTTGTTTGGGGAGGGGGGGGCAGTGTTGTTTGGGGAGGGGGGGTGCAGTGTTGTTTGGAGGGGGGGGGTGCAGTGTTGTTTGGGGAGGGGGGTGCAGTGTTGTTTGGGGAGGGGGGGGTGCAGTGTTGTTTGGGGAGGGGGGTGCAGTGTTGTTTGGGGAGGGGGTGCAGTGTTGTTTGGGGAGGGGGGGTGCAGTGTTGTTTGGGGAGGGGGTTGCAGTGTTGTTTGGGGAGGGGGGGTGCAGTGTTGTTTGGGGGGGGGGGTGCAGTGTTGTTTGGGGAGGGGGGTGCATTGTTGTTTGGGGAGGGGGGGTGCAGTGTTGTTTGGGGAGGGGGGTGCAGTGTTGTTTGGGGAGGGGGGGTGCAGTGTTGTTTGGGGAGGGGGGTGCAGTGTTGTTTGGGGAGGGGAGGGTGCAGTGTTGTTTGGGGAGGGGGGGTGCAGTGTTGTTTGGGGGGGGTGCAGTGTTGTTGGGGAGGGGGGGTGCAGTGTTGTTTGGGGAGGGGGGGTGCAGTGTTGTTTGGGGATGGGGGGTGCAGTGTTGTTTGGGGAGGGGGGCGTAGTGTTGTTTGGGGAGGGGGTTGCAGTGTTGTTTGGGGAGGGGGGGGGGCAGTGTTGTTCGGGGAGGGGGGGTGCAGTGTTGTTTGGGGAGGGGGGGTGCAGTGTTGTTTGGGGAGGGGGGGTGCAGTGTTGTTTGGGGAGGGGGGGTGCAGTGTTGTTTGGGGAGGGGGGGTGCAGTGTTGTTTGGGGAGGGGGGGTGCAGTGTTGTTTGGGGAGGGGGGGGTGCAGTGTTGTTTGGGGAGGGGGGTGCAGTGTTGTTTGGGGAGGGGGGGTGCAGTGTTGTTTGGGGAGGGGGGTGGAGTGTTGTTTGGGGAGGGGGGGTGCAGTGTTGTTTGGGGATGGGGGGTGCAGTGTTGTTTGGGGAGGGGGGTGCAGTGTTGTTTGGGGAGGGGGGGTGCAGTGTTGTTTGGGGATGGGGGGTGCAGTGTTGTTTGGGGAGGGGGGTGCAGTGTTGTTTGGGGAGGGGGGTGCAGTGTTGTTTGGGGAGGGGGGGTGCAGTGTTGTTTGGGAGGGGGGTTGCAGTGTTGTTTGGGGAGGGGGGGTGCAGTGTTGTTTGGGGGGGGTGCAGTGTTGTTGGGGAGGGGGGTGCAGTGTTGTTTGGGGAGGGGGGTGAAGTGTTGTTTGGGGAGGGGGTGCAGTGTTGTTTGGGGGGGGTGCAGTGTTGTTGGGGAGGGGGGGTGCAGTGTTGTTTGGGGAGGGGGGTGCAGTGTTGTTTGGGGGGGGTGCAGTGTTGTTTGGGGATGGGGGGTGCAGTGTTGTTTGGGGAGGGGGGGTGCAGTGTTGTTTGGGGAGGGGGGTGCAGTGTTGTTGGGGAGGGGGTGTGCAGTGTTGTTTGGGGGGGGGGGTGCAGTGTTGTTTGGGGAGGGGGGTGCAGTGTTGTTGGGGAGGGGGGGTGCAGTGTTGTTTGGGGGGGGGGTGCAGTGTTGTTGGGGAGGGGGGGTGCAGTGTTGTTTGGGGATGGGGTTGCAGTGTTGTTTGGGGAGGGGGGTGCAGTGTTGTTTGGGGATGGGGGGTGCAGTGTTGTTTGGGGAGGGGGGTGCAGTGTTGTTTGGGGAGGGGGGTGCAGTGTTGTTGGGGAGGGGGGTGCAGTGTTGTTTGGGGAGGGGGGTGCAGTGTTGTTGGGGAGGGGGGGTGCAGTGTTGTTTGGGGGGGGGGTGCAGTGTTGTTTGGGGAGGGGGGGTGCAGTGTTGTTGGGGAGGGGGGGTGCAGTGTTGTTGGGGAGGGGAGTGCAGTGTTGTTTGGGGAGGGGAGTGCAGTGTTGTTTGGGGAGGGGGGGGTGCAGTGTTGTTTGGGGAGGGGGTGCAGTGTTGTTTGGGGAGGGGGGGTGCAGTGTTGTTTGGGGAGGGGGGGTGGAGTGTTGTTTGGGGGGGGTGCAGTGTTGTTGGGGAGGGGGGGTGCAGTGTTGTTGGGGAGGGGGGTGCAGTGATGTTTGGGGGGGGAGTGCAGTGTTGTTTGGGGGGGGGTGCAGTGTTGTTGGGGAGGGGGGGGTGCAGTGTTGTTGGGGAGGGGGGGGTGCAGTGTTGTTTGGGGGGGGTGCAGTGTTGTTGGGGAGGGGGGGTGCAGTGTTGTTGGGGAGGGGGGGTGCAGTGTTGTTTGGGGAGGGGAGTGCAGTGTTGTTTGGGGAGGGGGGGGTGCAGTGTTGTTTGGGGAGGGGGTGCAGTGTTGTTTGGGGAGGGGGGGTGCAGTGTTGTTTGGGGAGGGGGGGTGCAGTGTTGTTTGGGGAGGGGGGGTGGAGTGTTGTTTGGGGGGGGTGCAGTGTTGTTGGGGAGGGGGGTGCAGTGTTGTTTGGGGGGGGTGCAGTGTTGTTGAGGAGGGGGGTGCAGTGTTGTTTGGGGAGGGGGGGGGCGTAGTGTTGTTTGGGGAGGGGGGGTGCAGTGTTGTTGGGGAGGGGGGTGCAGTGTTGTTTGGGGAGGGGGGTGCAGTGTTGTTTGGGGGGGGGGGTGCAGTGTTGTTTGGGGAGGGGGGGTGGAGTGTTGTTTGGGGAGGGGGGGGTGCAGTGTTGTTTGGGGAGGGGGGTGCAGTGTTGTTTGGGGAGGGGGGGTGCAGTGTTGTTTGGGGAGGGGGGTGCAGTGTTGTTTGGGGAGGGGGGGGTGCAGTGTTGTTTGGGGAGGGGGGTGCAGTGTTGTTTGGGGAGGGGGGGTGCAGTGTTGTTTGGGGAGGGGGGTGCAGTGTTGTTTGGGGAGGGGGGGGTGCAGTGTTGTTTGGGGAGGGGGTGCAGTGTTGTTTGGGGGGGGGTGCAGTGTTGTTTGGGGGGGGTGCAGTGTTGTTTGGGGGGGGTGGAGTGTTGTTGGGGAGGGGGGTGGAGGGTTGTTTGGGGAGGGGGTGCAGTGTTGTTTGGGGAGGGGGGTGCAGTGTTGTTGGGGAGGGGGGGTGCAGTGTTGTTTGGGGAGGGGGGGTGCAGTGTTGTTTGGGGAGGGGGGTGCAGTGTTGTTTGGGGAGGGGGGGGTGCAGTGTTGTTTGGGGAGGGGGGGGTGCAGTGTTGTTTGGGGAGGGGGGGTGCAGTGTTGTTTGGGGAGGGGGGTGGAGGGTTGTTTGGGGAGGGGGGGTGCAGTGTTGTTTGGGGAGGGGGGGTGCAGTGTTGTTGGGGAGGGGGGTGCAGTGTTGTTTGGGGAGGGGGGGGTGCAGTGTTGTTTGGGGAGGGGGGGGGTGCAGTGTTGTTTGGGGAGGGGGGTGCAGTGTTGTTTGGGGAGGGGGGGTGCAGTGTTGTTTGGGGAGGGAGGGTGCAGTGTTGTTTGGGGAGGGGGGTGCAGTGTTGTTTGGGGAGGGGGGTGCAGTGTTGTTTGGGGAGGGGGGGGTGCAGTGTTGTTTGGGGAGGGGGGGGTGCAGTGTTGTTTGGGGAGGGGGGTGCAGTGTTGTTTGGGGAGGGGGGGTGCAGTGTTGTTTGGGGAGGGGGGTGCAGTGTTGTTTGGGGAGGGGGGTGCAGTGTTGTTTGGGGAGGGGGGTGCAGTGTTGTTTGGGGAGGGGGGGCGTAGTGTTGTTTGGGGAGGGGGGGCGGAGTGTTGTTTGGGGAGGGGGGGCGTAGTGTTGTTTGGGGAGGGGGGGTGGAGTGTTGTTTGGGGAGGGGGTGCAGTGTTGTTTGGGGAGGGGGTGGAGTGTTGTTTGGGGAGGGGGAGTGCAGTGTTGTTGGGGAGGGGGGTGCAGTGTTGTTGGGGAGGGGGGGTGCAGTGTTGTTGGGGAGGGGGAGTGCAGTGTTGTTGGGGAGGGGGAGTGCAGTGTTGTTGGGGAGGGGGGTGCAGTGTTGTTTGGGGAGGGGGGGTGGAGTGTTGTTTGGGGAGGGGGGGTGCAGTGTTGTTTGGGGAGGGGGTGGAGTGTTGTTTGGGGAGGGGGAGTGCAGTGTTGTTGGGGAGGGGGGTGCAGTGTTGTTTGGGGAGGGGGGTGCAGTGTTGTTTGGGGAGGGGGGGTGCAGTGTTGTTTGGGGAGGGGGGGTGCAGTGTTGTTTGGGGAGGGGGGGTGCAGTGTTGTTTGGGAGGGGGGGGGCGTAGTGTTGTTTGGTGGGGGGTGCAGTGTTGTTTGAGGAGGGGGGGTGCAGTGTTGTTTGGGGAGGGGGGTGCAGTGTTGTTTGGGGAGGGGGGGTGCAGTATTGTTTGGGGAGGGGGGGTGCAGTATTGTTTGGGGAGGGGGGGTGCAGTGTTGTTTGGGGAGGGGGGGTGCAGTGTTGTTTGGGGAGGGGGGGTGCAGTGTTGTTTGGGGAGGGGGGGGCGTAGTGTTGTTTGGTGGGGGGTGCAGTGTTGTTTGGGGAGGGGGGGTGGAGTGTTGTTTGGGGAGGGGGGGTGCAGTGTTGTTTGGGGAGGGGGTGCAGTGTTGTTTGGGGAGGGGGTGGAGTGTTGTTTGGGGAGGGGGAGTGCAGTGTTGTTGGGGAGGGGGGTGCAGTGTTGTTTGGGGAGGGGGGTGCAGTGTTGTTTGGGGAGGGGGGGTGCAGTGTTGTTTGGGGAGGGGGGGGCGTAGTGTTGTTTGGTGGGGGGTGCAGTGTTGTTTGAGGAGGGGGGGTGCAGTGTTGTTTGGGGAGGGGGGTGCAGTGTTGTTTGGGGAGGGGGGGTGCAGTATTGTTTGGGGAGGGGGGGGTGCAGTATTGTTTGGGGAGGGGGGGTGCAGTGTTGTTTGGGGAGGGGGGGTGCAGTGTTGTTTGGGGAGGGGGGGTGCAGTGTTGTTTGGGGAGGGGGGGGCGTAGTGTTGTTTGGTGGGGGGTGCAGTGTTGTTTGAGGAGGGGGGGTGCAGTGTTGTTTGGGGAGGGGGGTGCAGTGTTGTTTGGGGAGGGGGGGTGCAGTATTGTTTGGGGAGGGGGGGTGCAGTATTGTTTGGGGAGGGGGGGTGCAGTGTTGTTTGGGGAGGGGGGGGTGCAGTGTTGTTTGGGGAGGGGGGGTGCAGTATTGTTTGGGGAGGGGGGGTGCAGTATTGTTTGGGGAGGGGGGGTGCAGTGTTGTTTGGGGAGGGGGGGGGTGCAGTGTTGTTTGGGGAGGGGGTGCAGTGTTGTTTGGGGAGGGGGGTGCAGTGTTGTTTGGGGAGGGGGGGGTGCAGTGTTGTTTGGGGAGGGGGGTGCAGTGTTGTTTGGGGGGGTGCAGTGTTGTTTGGAGGGGTTCCTGTCTTTCTCAGCTCAGTCCAGGATGATCTCCCTGGGGATGAATGCTGCCCCTGTCCAGGGTCAGGGGCTACTGGGGGTATTTGGAGCTGGGATCAAGTTGCTCCCAAGCTCAGTAATCCTGTGCAGTGTTGCAGCAATAACTCTTCCCTCCGATCCTCAGTCCGGAATGTTCTGTGATCTGCTTTGACCTTTAGATTGGAGACATCCAGATGTGGAAGCTGCAATTAGCAGACACCCCCGGTTACACCGACAGATACGAGAGCCCCACTTTGTTCAAAACGATGAAATGGCTTTATGATGACCCTGAAGGATTTCTGCAGCATTATGAAGAAAGTGATGAGGAAATGATCTTCATCAGAGAGCTGCTGGAGATGATAGGTGAGAATTGCCTCTCGTGTGGAAAGGAAATGTCAGCAAAGTAAATACCTCCTCCACAGGAGGCTGAGGAACTACCTAATAGATATTTACAAAATTCTGAGGGAGGGATAGAGCAGACAGACAGTAGAAGGTAGAGTTTCCAGGGTAGAGATAGAACATAGAACATAGAACATTACAGCGCAGAACAGGCCCTTCGGCCCACGATGTTGCGCCGACCAATTAAAAAGCAATGACCCTCCTACCTAAACCAATCCCTTTTCATCCATAAACCTATCCACGGATCTCTTAAACACCCCCAAACTAGGCGCATTTACAACTGCAGCTGGCAGGGCATTCCAGTCCCTCACCACCCTGAGATATCAATTACTCAGGGATAGAGGTTTAAGGTGAAAGGGGGAAAGTTTAACAGAGATGTGAGAGGCAGGTTTTTCACACAACAGCAACGTTTAACAGACATCTGGACAGATACATAAATAGGGAGGGATAGAGGAATAGGGAGCGCGTAGAGACACTGGGTCTTTAGAAAGGCATCATGTATTGATGCAGGTTTGGAGGGCTGAAGGATCTGTTCCTGGAATGCTCTTTGATCTGGAGTTCTGGGGCTGATTCTCCCAGCCCCTGTCTTATTCCAGGAGCATCAGGGGGTGAGAGATATCAGCAGAAGCTGTTTATCGGGTTCCCCTGCAGCAGATCACAGACTGGGCGAGTCTCCAGGTCTGGAATTCCGGTCCTGTCAGCTCCACCTTGTTCTGTCTGGAAATGATGCGATGACATTGGATTTGATTCACTCTGCGCTGGATTTAACATTGTCCTGGGCTGGGTCACTAATCCTGTGTCAGTTTTAATCTCACAGGACAACATCTTCAAAAACACAGTAACACTTCAACAAAAAACTTTCTTCAATCACTTGGTGTGAGTTCAGAGAATGAGGACAAGTTAAACAAAATCTCAGAAGATCCGGAAATAAACTCGATAATCAATGATCCACATTTCAGAAAAACATTGAGGCAAATGAGTAAAGATCCTGTTCAGGCACAAAGGTAATAAATTTAATACTTTTACATTGCAATTCCCCCCCCCCTCCCCCAGTCAGAAAGAATACACTGACTCTCACTGGGGTACGGGTCCCACACACACTGACTCTCACTGGGGTACAGGTCCCACACACACTGACTCTCACTGGGGTACGGGTCCCACACACACTGACTCTCACTGGGGTACGGGTCCCACACACACTGACTCTCACTGGGGTACGGGTCCCACACACACTGACTCTCACTGGGGTACGGGTCCCACACACACTGACTCTCACTGGGGTATGGGTCCCACACACACTGACTCTCACTGGGGTACGGGTCCCACACACACCGATTCTCACTGGGGTACGGGTCCCACACACACCGATTCTCACTGGGGTAAGGGTCCCACACACACTGACTCTCACTGGGGTACGGGTCCCCCACACACTGACTCTCACTGGGGTACGGCTCCCACACACACTGACTCTCACTGGGGTACGGCTCCCACACACACTGACTCTCACTGGGGTACGGGTCCCACACACACTGACTCTCACTGGGGTACGGGTCCCACACACACTGACTCTCACTGGGGTACGGGTTCCACACACACTGACTCTCACTGGGGTAAGGGTCCCACACACACTGACTCTCACTGGGGTACGGGTCCCACACACACTGACCCTCACTGGGGTACGGGTCCCACACACACTGACTCTCACTGGGGTACGGGTCCCACACACACTGACTCTCACTGGGGTACGGGTCCCACACACACTGACTCTCACTGGGGTACGGGTCCCACACACACTGTCTCTCACTGGGGTACGGGTCCCACACACACTGACTCTCACTGGGGTACGGGTCCCACACACACTGACTCTCACTGGGGTACGGGTCCCACACACACTGTCTCTCACTGGGGTACGGGTCCCACACACACTGACTCTCACTGGGGTACGGGTCCCACACACCCTGACTCTCACTGGGGTACGGGTCCCACACACACTGACTCTCACTGGGGTACGGGTCCCACACACACTGACTCTCACTGGGGTACGGGTCCCACACACACTGACTCTCACTGGGGTACGGGTCCCACACACACTGACTCTCACTGGGGTACGGCTCCCACACACACTGACTCTCACTGGGGTACGGGTCCCACACACACTGACTCTCACTGGGGTACGGGTCCCCCACACACTGACTCTCACTGGGGTACGGGTCCCACACACACTGACTCTCACTGGGGTACGGGTCCCACACACACTGACTCTCACTGGGGTACGGGTCCCACACACACTGACTCTCAGTGGGGTACGGGTCCCACACACACTGACTCTCACTGGGGTACGGGTCACACACACACACTGACTCTCACTGGGGTACGGGTCCCACACACACTGATCCTGAGTTCCAATTCTGGAACAGGAGTGTTCTCAGCCTAATCTGCCTTCAGAGAATCTGAGGTTAAGTCTCCTCCTGCTTGATTTGACCCTTCAGAGCCGTGTTAGAAATGGGAATTATGAAGTGATTTCTTTGAGGGAGCAGAACCCAGTCTGAGTGAGGCTGTTGTAACATTTGACCCATCACAGATGTTGAGAGAGAATGTCATGACTTGGCTGAATGAGGAAGCGATGGAGAGATGTGGTCCTTGGACTGCAGTCAGTTCGAGTAACTCATTCACATTCTGTCTCCTGTCTCCACCTTCTGAGGTTCCTTGGCTCTGCTAATCATTCTGTTACAATCTAAAGATTTAAAAAAAATTAATTCATGGGACATGGGCATCCATGGCTGGCCAACATTTATTGCCCATCCCTAGTTGCCCAAAGGCAGTTAAGAGAGGAAATAGCGAGGCATCTTGAGGGGAATTGCTTGATAGGGCGGACGCAACACGGTTTCATTAAAGGGAAGTCGTGTCTGACAAATTTACTGGAGTTCTATGAGGATGTGTCTAGGGCAGTGGATGGAGGAGAGCCGGTGGATGTGGTCTTTCTGGATTTTCAGAAGGCGTTTGACAAGGTACCTCACAAGAGGTTATTGCAGAAGGTCAGGGGACATGGAGTTGGGGGTAGGGTGTTAGCGTGGATAGAGGATTGGTTGTCAAATAGGAGGCAGAGAGTGGGGGTCAATGGATGCTATTCGGATTGGCGGTTGGTGACTAGTGGGGTGCCCCAGGGGTCGGTGCTGGGGCCTCAGCTATTTACCATTTATATAGATGATCTGGAGGAGGAAACCGAGTGCAGGGTGTCGAAATTTGCTGATGACACCAAGATTGGGGGAAAGGCAAATTGTGCGGAGGGTGTGGAGAGTCTGCAGAAGGATCTAGATAGGCTGGGCGAATGGGCCAGGAAATGGCAAATGGAATTTAATGTTGGCAAGTGTGAGGTGGTCCACTTTGGTAGGAGGAATGGTAGGAAGGACTATTACTTACGGGGCGAAAAACTGCAGCAGGCGACGGTGCAGAGGGACCTCGGGGTCCTTGTGCATGAGTCGCAAAAACCCAGCTTGCAGGTGCAGCAGGTGGTCAGGAAGGCGAATGGGATGCTGGCCTTCATAGCGAAGGGGATTGAATATAAAAGTAGGGAGGTCTTGCTGCAGCTGTATAGGGCATTGGTGAGGCCGCAGCTGGAGTACTGTGTGCAGTTTTGGGCGCCGCACCTGCGCAAGGATGTTTTGGCCCTGGAGGGAGTGCAGAGGAGGTTTACTCGGCTGATACCGGAGTTGAGGGGATTGAGCTATGAGGAGAGGCTGAATAAACTAGGCTTGTACTCGTTAGAGTTTAGAAGAATGAGGGGAGATCTCATTGAGACGTATAAGATGATGAATGGGATGGATAGGATAGAGGTGGAGAGACTGTTCCCGCTCAAAAAAGACAGTAGGACTAGGGGGCACAGCCTCAAGATAAAGGGGGGGCGGTTTAGAACAGAGTTGAGGAGGAACTTCTTCACTCAAAGGGTGGTGAATCTCTGGAATTCTCTGCCCGTTGAAGTGGTGGAGGCTGCCTCGCTAAATATTTTTAAGAAACGGGTTGATGGGTTTTTGATAGGAGAAGGGATTAAGGGTTATGGGGAGAGGGCGGGAAGGTGGAGCTGAGTCACGACAGATCAGCCATGATCTTATTGAATGGCGGGGCAGGCTCGAAGGGCCAGATGGCCTACTCCTGCTCCTATTTCTTATGTTCTTAAGAGGTAACCACATTGCTGTGGCTCTGGAGTCACACGTAGGCCAGACCGGGTAATGGCGGCAGATTTCTTTCCCTAAAGGTCATGAGTGACCCAGATTTCAATTCATCCTGAGTATGTACAGTCCTCGGGCTCTCTCCTTTCCCAATTTCAACAGAAATGCCTTTCACATCTTGAACCTGACTGGGCACTTTCCATACAATGCAGTGAATTGCATTTACAGAGAGATCATAGAATCACAGAGTCATAGAGGTTCTAATTCTGTGCTAGTTACAATGGATTCCTGTGGCAGAGAGAAAAATGATAGAAACTGTGTGACAGAAAGAAACTACAAAGTGCAGAGAAGAGTGGGAGGGGTGAGAAAGAAGGTAACAGAGTGAGGATTTGTTAACAAATGGGAAGGCAGCAGAGATTTATGGAGAAAACACAAAAGAGAATGAGACACTAGGGGACAGTTGAGGGTCAGAGGGTTTGGGATGGTTAAGGGCGGGAGGGTTTGGTACGGTTGAGGGTGGGAGGATTGATGATAGTTGCGGGTGGGAGAGTTTGAGTGAGTTCCTGGAAGTGAGAGTGTATACGAACAATACTGCAGGTGATTAGTGAATGCTCATTCCTATTTGTCTTTGGCAGAATGTTGGAAGTTCCTGAGCTTCGAGCTAAGTTGATGACGCTGGTGTCTGCCGGTGTCTTGGAGTTACTGCTGAGTAATAACAGCTCCACCTGAATTCCAGAGTGAGTGAGGAACCAACTGCAAATGATTCTCACCAACAAGAGCCAGCCAATTTCTGGTGGGGAAATTGATGTGGATTTTAGAGATTTGGAACATTCTCTCCCACAAATAAACCAATTTATACCATTTACCTCTTCCACAATGACTGATATCCAGTGATTGAGCAGCCAATCACAAACTCCACAATCCAGCATCAATATCAACCTGAATTTGTACATGATCTTCGACCAATATATCCTGATACACACCCTTCCATTTACCCTTTCATATACCCCATCCAAACACCCATATATCCTTTCATATACTACACCCATTTATCCTTCCATATACACCCTCATATACCATTTCATATATCCCATCCATACACCCTTCCATACACCATTTCATATATCCCATCCATACACCCTTCCATATATACCCTCATATACAACATAAAGTCCCTACAGTGCAGAAGGAAGCCATTTGTCCATCGAGTCTGCACTGACAACAATCCCACCCAGGCTCTATTCCCATAACCCCATGTATTTAACCTGCTAATCCCCCTGAAGTTCAGGGTCAATTTATCTTGCCCAATCAACCTAACCCGCACACCTTTGGACTGTGGGAGGAAACCAGAGGAAACCCACACAGACATGGGGGGAACATGCAAACTCCACACAGTCACCCGAGGCAGGAATCAAAACTGGGTCCTTGGCTCTGCTAACCACTGTGCCACCATGTCCTCCCATATACCCTCATATATACCCCCTTATTTACATCCCCACTATACCCTCCATTCACATCCATTTACCATCCTTCATGCACCCATACATACATAGGTTTAAAAGGAGGGCTTGTGGAGCATAAATGTACAAACAAACACACGAGGTTTATTGGAAACGAGTTTACCGGCTACCCATGCAAACAGCTGTGACATCATCCATATGTCATGTGATCAGTCCCTTAAAGTGATTTGTTCCAATGAAGAACAAGTGTGAATACACAACACTTTCCTTCCCCCTTCACCTCAGAGGTTCCTGCAGTTAAATACAATGTTAACATTCAAAACTCTCATTATCAACAATTAATTAACACAAAGCAGTCACTGAGTTAGGCATTTATGAAAGCGATGCCTGGTTGGTTGTTGGTGAATCTGAGGCATCTGTTTTTTCCTGTTGACTGTAACTCTGGTGTTTTTGGATGTTTGGAATTGTGTAGTCGTCCATTTCGGCAGAACCAACGGGATGAACGAGTACACTATCAAGGGCAGGGGTCTTAGTAGCGTTGAAGGATCTCGGGGTCCGGGTCCACAGGACTCTTAAATCGGCCTCGCAGGTGGAGGAGGTGGTCAAGAAGGCGTATGGTGTACTGGCCTTCATTAATCGAGGGATTGAGTTTAGGAGTCGGGAGGTAATGCTGCAACTTTACAGGACCCTCGTCAGGCCTCATTTGGAGTACTGTGCGCAGTTCTGGTCGCCTCACTATAGGAAAGACGTAGAAGCTATTGAAAGGGTGCAGAGGAGATTTATAAGGACGTTGCCTGGACTGGGAGGCATGCCTTATGAAGATAGGTTGAGGGAGCTGGGACTCTTTTCCCTGGAGAGGCGAAGGTTGAGAGGCAACCTGATAGAAGTTTATAAAATGTTGAGAGGAATAGATAGGGTGGACTCTCAGAGGCTATTTCCCCGGGTTGAAATGGTCGCTACGAGAGGACACAGATTTAAGGTGCGGGGAGGGAAGTACAGAGGTGATGTTAGGGGTAAGTTTTTCACTCAGAGGGTGGTGAGTGAATGGAATCGGCTGCCGTCGTCGGTGGTGGAGGCGAACTCGCTGGGGTCTTTTAAAAGACTTCTGGATGAGTATATGGGGTTTAATGGGATTGGGGGTTATAGATAGGTCTATAGATTGGTGGGGTTGATGTGATCGGCGCAACCCGAGGGCCGAAGGGCCTGTTTGTGCTGTAATGTTCTATGTTCTATGTCTCAGGCAGAGTTTGGAGATTGATTCAATGTTGAAATGTCCCTAACTGAACACCGTCTCCCCCACTTGTTTTGGGTATTGTCAGGTTCTCAGGAATATCCAGGTTTTCACTTGGCACAGTTTGTTTTGGACTCACATTGACTCCATCTCTGACAAATTAATTCTAATTAATAAAAGCTAATTGGTATGTTTTCTCCAGTTTGCCTGGGAAAATTAGTGGCGATATATTGGGAACAGTTTACATTAGAGTAGAGGAGCTGATGGACATATTAAAATGTACGAAGATGGATAAATCTCCTCACGCTGACCTGGTATGTCCAAAAACACTTGCATGAGGTTACAGAAGGAATTGCAGAAGCCCTGGCTGAGATATTTGCATCATCGGTAGCCACGGCTGAGACATCAGAAGACCAGAGGATAGCAAATGTTGTACTTTTATTTAAGAAGAGCTGCAAAGAAAAACCTGGGTATTATCGACCGATGAGCCTAACATCTGATGGGTCAGTGACTCGAAAGGATTCTAAAGGATAAGATATACAGGCATTGGAAAGACAGGGTTTGATTAGGAGCAGTCAGCATGGCTTTGTACATGGGAGATCATGCCTTACAAATTTGTTTGATTTCGTTGATGACGTGACAAGCTGCTCTGGAAGGTTAGATCACACAGAATCCAGGGAGAGCTGGCAAATTGGATATACAATTGGCTTGGTGGTAGGATGCAGAGGGTAATGGTGGAAGGATGCTTGTTGGACTGGAGGCCTGTGACTCGTGGTGTGGCTCAGGGGTCAGTACTGGGCCCATTGCTGTTCGTTACTTATATCAACAATTTGGATGAGAGTGTACAAGGCATGATCAGTAAGTTTGCAGATGACACTAAAATAGGTGGTATTTTAGACAGTGAGGAAGGTTATCAAAAATTGCAGCAGGATCTTGACCAGCTGGGGAAGTGAGCCGAGAAATGGCACATGGAGTGCAACACAGATAAGTCTGAGGTTTTACATTTTGGAAAATCAAATCAAGGTAGGACTTACATGGTGAAAGGTAGGATCTTAGGGAGTATCGTGGAACAGAGGGACCTTGGAGTTCAGGTGCACGGTTCTGTAAAGGTGAAGTCACAGGTAGATAGGGCAGTGAAGAAGGCTTTTGGCTTGCTGGCTTCATCAGTCAGGGCACTGAATATAGAAGTTGGGAAGTTATATTACAGTTATCAGGATGTTGGTGACATTGCACCTGGAGTATTGTGTTCAGTTTTGGTTGTCTTGCTAAAGGAAAGATGTTATTAAACAGGAGAGAGTGCAGAAGAGATTTACAGTGATGTTGCCAGGACTTGAGGGACTGAGTTACAGGGAGAGATCAGACAGGCTAGGACTTTTGTTTTTGAAACATAGCAGACTGATTGGTGATCTTAAAGAAGTGTGTAAGGCATGGATTGGGTGAATGCTCTCAGTCTTTAGTTCTCAGTTCCCCAATCCTGGGAAAGAGGGCATAGGTTTAAGAGAGGAAAGAATGATTGAGAACCTGAGGAACAACTTTTTTCACACAGAGGGTGGAATGAGAAGCTGGAGGAAGGATAGGGAAGGTTTAGAGGGATATGGGTCAAATGCAGGCAAATGGCGTTGATTTAATTGATTTATTATTGTCACATTAGTATCCAGTGAAAAGTATTGTTTCTTGCACACTATAAAAGCAAGGTATACTGTTCATAGAGAAGGAGAGGGTGCAGAATGTAGTGTTACAGTCATAGCTACAATATAGAGAAAGATCAACTTCATAAATGAAGTTTTAGAAGCATAGAACGAGAGTAAAAATTAGAATTAGAACGTAAGCTAGGCATGGCTTACAAGAAGTCACCTCATTCTGGCGCCATTCTTGTATTAATTTAGCTTAGGAATCAGCTTAGCATTTTAGTTGACAAGGACCAGTTTGGGCCGAAGGGCCTGTCTCCATGCCATAGATTCCATGAGTACAGCACCCTGTGTTTGAATGGTGTAGGAATTTCTTCAGCCAGAGAGCGGTGAATCTGTGGAACTCTTTGCTGTAGAAGACTGTGGAGGCCAGGGTCATTGAGTGTCTTTAAGACAGAGATAGATAGGTTCTTGATTAATAAGGGGATCAGGTTCCCCACTGATTAATATGGGGAAAAGGCAGGAGTATGGGGATGAGAAAAATATCAGCTATGATTGAATGGCAGAGCAGACTCAATGGGCCGAGCGGCCTAATTCTGCTCCTATGTCTTATGATCTTAGAGGAGACTGGTCCTGTCTGTACAAATATGATGACAGGTATTGATTTTTCACTTGTAGTATTGTTCTTTGCCAATACTTCCTGGCCTTTCTGTCTAATCCTGTTCTCACATTGTGTAACTTCTGCTGTTTCTTCTTGACAATTTCCCTTGTCTTGGCTGGCTTCATCAAATTAAACGCTGAGTTCAGTTTGATCACGAGTCATGCCTGAGAACTTTGTGTTGTATTCCTGTATTTCGTCAGGAATTGCCTTTGTCATTCACACAGTGATCCTTGTCCACAAACAACCTTCAATAAATGCTTCATTGACTGAACAAGCCTTTCAGCCAGCACATGTTTGATCCTGGACCGGTAGATGGGCGCCGCAACAGCTCAGTGACTAGCACTGCTGGCTGTGCAGACACATGGATTTGGGCCTGTGTCTGTGGGAGTTTGCGCATTCTCCCTGTGGTTGCGTGGGTTTCCTCCGGGCGCTCCGGTTTCCTCCCACACCCCAAAGATGTGCTCTCAGGCTAATCGGTTTTTACCAAATTGACACTATTTACAAAGAACAAAGAACAATCCAGCACGGGAAACAGGCCCTTCGGCCCAACGAGCCCGCACCGCCACATCACCCTACACCTATTCTACCCTGCATATCTATGAATGGAACCCTACTCAGTCAGATTCAGGGAAGAAATAGTGTCAATTTGGTAAAAACCGATTAGACTGAGAGCACATTTTTGGGGTGTGGGAGGAAACCGGAGCACCCGGAGGAAACCCACGCAACCACAGGGAGAATGCGCAAACTCCCACAGACACAGGCCCAAATCCATGTGCCTGCACAGCCAGCAGTGCTAGTCACTGAGCTGTTGCGGCGCCCATCTACCGGTCCAGGATCAAGCACACACACCGACACGAAGTTCTAGGCCACTCCTGGAACTTCCAAGAGCAGCCCAGGCACGACCCGCCGTGTGAATGCCCCTCGTTTGACACGAGGTGGATCTCCACCTGTGGAATAAAGTCAAAAATATTAATCATACAGCCTGCCTTTCCGGTGTCTCCCGAGGTTTAACCCTATTTAATATCCCCTACCATATCCCTCCATTCTCGTTTCACTCATGTGCCTATCTAACTGCATCTTAAACGAGTCCAATGTTCCTGCCTCCACCACCCTACTTGGTAGCGCATTCCAGACCCCTACAACTCTCTGCGTAAAGAACCTTCTTCTCACCTCCAAATTATACCTCTCCCCCCTCACCCTTAAATGATGACCTCTCGTGTTTGTATCTAGTCTAGGGAGCAGTCTCTCACTATTAACTCTATCCATTCCCTTCATTATCTTATATACTTCTATCATGTCCCCTCTCAATCTCCGCCTTTCCAAGGAGAATAGTCCCAGTTTCTTCAACCTCTCCTCGTAACCCAGTCCCCCCATGCCAGGCAACATCCTGGTAAACCTCCTCTGCACCCTTTCCAGAGACTCCACGTCCTTCCGGTAGTAAGGTGACCAGAACTGGACGCAGTACTCCAAATGCGGTCTAACCAACGTTCTGTACAACTGAAGCATTAGACAGCAGCTTTTATACTCTATGCCCCTTCCTATAAAGGCCAACATCCCATAAGCCTTCCTAACGACCTTCTCCACTTGTGATGCAACCTTCATGGATTTGTGAACCTGCAGTCCCAGGTCCCTCTGTATGTCAATACTCCTAATCGGCCTCCCTTTAATCTCATAGCTCCTCTCTGCATTATTCCGTCCAAAATGCATCACCTCGCATTTGTCAGGATTAAATGCCATCTGCCACCTATCTGCCCACTGCACCAACCTATCTATATCCTGTTGTATCACCTGACAATTCAGTTCCGTACCCGCCAACCCTGCCATCTTGGTGTCATCAGCAAACTTGCTAATCACACCACCTACGCCCTCTTCCAAGTCATTTATGTAGACTACAAAGAGGAGAGGTCCCAGTACTGAGCCCTGCGGCACACCACTGGTCACTGGCCTCCAGCCCAACAAGGTCCCTTCCACAGCTACCCTCTGTCTCCTATTTCCCAGCCAGTTCTCAATCCACCTAGCTACCTGGCCTCGTATCCCATGCGCCTTAGCCTTTTCTACCAGCCTACCGTGAGGGACTTTGTCAAACGCCTTACTGAAATAAATATTTCTTCCCTGAATCTGACTGAGTAGGGTTCCATTCGTAGACATGCAGGGTAGAATAGGTGTAGGGTGATGCGGCGGCGCGGGCTCGTTGGGCCGAAGGGCCTGTTTCCCGTGCTGGGTTGTTCTTTGTATTTGTGGCAGGATACCAAGGAACAGAGTGGGTGTGTGGATTCCATTCTCCGTTGGGTAATAGAAACTATTACCACTCAAACTATTTGTTGATGATTGGTTATGTAAAGGTAATCAGGAGAGAGAATCCATCAGTGTTTCCAGGGAGATTTGATAGATATTTTCTGGTGTATGTATGTGCTGACAATACCAATGCCCATCTCTGCCTCTGATTCGCAGCTGGAATTCTGATGTATGGCCCAAGTATCATTATCAGTGATTGATGATCTGTAAGAAAGTAAATTTCCTTCCATATAGATATGATCTGAGTAACACTCGACTCCTAATTCGTTTGGAATTTTAATCATGGCACATTAGAACAATGAAGGTATGAACATGATACCAAATGAAAGTCTTTTATATTTGAATAGCCCTTTGTGTGTCACAATTATCAAATACTGATGAGAATCTGGATCCATATTTATCTGAAGGTAAACTAGACAAAAGTCAACCTTACTAAAATGCTGGTCTCCATCCAACTCAGCAAATAAAGACAGAGGATACTGCTGTGCACACAGTACCAGGTTAAATGATCTTGAAATTGCCATATATACGTATCTTTCTCCATCATGGGTACTATCAGCACGGCCCAATCACTTACACCAATAGGTTTGAGGACTTCTGTCCTTATCAGCCTCGACCTGAAGCTTCGGTCTGACGGTGTATGGCACTGACCGAGCCCTTAAGCGCCTTGCTTAACTTTCATCCTTAATTTTTAGCTCAACTGAAATCTCTTTCAAGTTACCTAGCTCTCCATTAAAGACAACGGGCAGGATTTGTTGGCCATGCTCACTCCGAAAACAAAACATCCTGCCGAGGTCAACGGATTGTTACGTGGCCTGTGTCCCATCCGCTAGGATTCCCATGGTGGGCACGATGGGAAAATTCCATCTGATGGCATATTTCTCAAAACGTTTTGGTACTCCTGTTTTAGGTCTGACATGAGATTCACCTCAGCCTAATTGAGTTTCTCTCCAGTGAGGTTCCCCCCATGAGGGTGGATAGTTACCTTGAACAATGTGTAGGGATAACTCTGCATCAATAAACACAAACTGCCACAAAGTTGAGAGCACAACACAATCAACGACACTCTGAAATCAAGCTGTTTGCTTCTAAATTTTGCAACACACTCAGTTTTAGCGGAGTGATGTTTTTATCTTAATCCTTTCCTATATCTGCAGAATGGATCGATGATCTGTTTCTTCGGGGAGGCTGCCAGCACCATTTGGACACTCTCGTCACCAGTTTTCTTTGTGGTATTTTTAAGATAGGCTTGCAGACCATGAAGGTATAAACAAAAGCTTTGCTGGAATGGCATTTACCTTACAGGCTGTTAGGATAGCCCACCCATTTGACTACACATACAACCAATGATGTCAGCATCACAACATGTGATTGGACTCTTAAAGTGACATCATTCCAACTGGGAACAACATGAACACACAACACACACAGCCTCCCTAAAAACCTCACCTCTACATCCATGTACTCCATCATATAGACCCAAATATCATCTGATATACCCTCACATATATCTCATTAGGATACAGTTCCCGAAGGCGCTGACTCTCACTGGGATCCAGTTCCTGAAGGTGCTGACTCTCACTGGGATACAGTTCCTGAAGGTGCTGACTCTCACTGGGATACAGTTCCTGAAGGTGCTGACTCTCACTGGGATACAGTTCCTGAAGGTGCTGACTCTCACTGGGATACAGTTCCTGAAGGTGCTAACTCTCACTGGGATACAGTTCCTGAAGGTGCTGACTCTCACTGGGATCCAGTTCCTGGAGGTGCTGCCTCTCACTTGGATCCAGTTCCTGAAGGTGCTGACTCTCACTGGGACCCAGTTCCTGAAGGTGCTGACTCTCACTGGGATCCAGTTCCTGAAGGTGCTGACTCTCACTGGGACCCAGTTCCTGAAGGTGCTGACTCTCACTGGGATCCAGTTCCTGAAGGTGCTGACTCTCACTTGGATCCAGTTCCTGAAGGTGCTGACTCTCACTGGGATACAGTTCCTGAAGGTGCTGACTCTCACTGGGATACAGTTCCTGAAGGTGTTGACTCTCACTGGGATCCAGTTCCTGAAGGTGCTGACTCTCACTGGGACCCAGTTCCTGAAGGTGCTGACTCTCACTGGGATCCAGTTCCTGAAGGTGCTGACTCTCACTGGGATCCAGTTCCTGAAGGTGCTGACTCTCACTGGGATACAGTTCCTGAAGGCGCTGACTCTCACTGGGATACAGTTCCTGAAGGTGCTGACTCTCACTGGGATACAGTTCCTGAAGGTGCTGACTCGCACTGGATACAGTTAGAACATAGAACACAGAACACTACAGCACAAACAGGCCTTTCGGCCCACAAGTTGCGCCGATCACATCAATACCTACCAATCTATAGACCTATCCATAACCCCCAATCCCATTAAATCCCATATACTCATCCAGAAGTCTTTTAAAAGACCCCAGCGAGTTCGCCTCCACCACCACTGACGGCAGCCGATTCCAATCAATCACCACCCTCAGTGAAAAACTTATCCCTAACACCATGGTAGGCTTCTGCAGAAAATGCAGATGTATGGGATTGGGGGTGATCTAGGTAATTGGATTAGGAATTGGCTAGCAGATAGGAGACAGAGAGTGGTGGTTGATGGGAAATATTCGTCATGGAGTTCGGTTACAAGTGGTGTGCCTCAGGGATCTGTTTTGGGGCCACTGCTGTTTGTAATTTTTATTAATGATCTGGATGAGGGTATAGTTGGGTGGATTAGTAAGTTTGCTGATGACACCAAAGTCGGAGGTGTGGTAGATTGTGAGGAAGGGTGTCATAGTTTGCAGGATGACTTAGAAAGGTTGCAGAGCTGGGCTGAGAGGTGGCGGATGGAGTTTAATGTGGAGAAGTGTGAGGTAATTCATTTCGGTAGGAATAACAGATGTGTTGAGTATAGGGCTAACGGGAGGACTTTGAATACTGTGGAGGAGCAGAGGGATCTAGGTGTATGTGTACATAGATCCCTGAAAGTTGGGAATCAAGTAGATAAGGTTGTTAAGAAGGCATACGGAGTTTTGGCGTTTATTGGTAGGGGGATTGAATTTAGGAGTCGCAGCGTCATGATGCAACTGTACACATCTCTGGTGCGGCCGCACTTGGAGTTTTGTGTGCAGTTCTGGTCCCCACATTACAGGAAGGATGTAGAGGCTTTGGAGAGGGTGCAGAGGAGGTTTACCAGGATGTTGCCTGGTATGGAGGGGAGATCCTATGAGGAGAGATTGAGAGATTTGGGGTTGTTTTCGCTGGAAAGAAGGCGGCTAAGAGGGGATCTCATTGAAACATATAAGATGATTAGAGGTTTAGACAAGGTAGATAGTGATAGCCTTTTTCCTAGGATGGAGAAAGCTAGCACGAGGGGGCACGATTTTAAATTAAGGGGGGGTAGTTGTAGGACAGATGTCAGGGGTAGGTTCTTTACCCAGAGGGTGGTGAGGGACTGGAATGCCCTGCCAGCTGCAGTTGTAAATGCACCTAGTTTGGGGGCGTTTAAAAGATCTGTGGATAGGTTTATGGATGAAAAGGGATTGGTTTAGGCTAGTGGGTCATTGTTTTGTAACTGGTCGGCGCAACATCGTGGGCCGAAGGGCCTGTTCTGCGCTGTAATGTTCTATGTTCTATCTTCTATCTCCTCTGTACTTGCCTCCCCTCACCTTAAATTATTAATGATCTGGATGAGGGTATAGTTGGGTGGATTAGTAAGTTTGCTGATGACACCAAAGTCGGAGGTGTGGTAGATAGTGATGAAGGGTGTCATAATTTGCAGGGGACTTAGAAAGGTTGCAGAGCTGGGCTGCGAGGTGGCGGATGGAGTTTAATGTGGAGAAGTGTGAGGTAATTCATTTCGGTAGAAATTATAGGTGTGTTGAGTATAGGGCTAACGGGAGGACTTTGAATAGTGTGGAGGAGCAGAGGGATCTAGGTGTATGTGTACATAGATCCCTGAAAGTTGGGAATCAAGTAGATAAGGTTGTTAAGAAGGCATATGGTGTCTTGGCGTTTATTGGTAGGGGGATTGAATTTAGGAGTCGCAGCGTCATGATGCAACTGTACACAACTCTGGTGCGGCCACACTTGGAGTTTTGTGTGCAGTTCTGGTCCCCACATTCTGCAGACAAGCCAGTTCTGGATCCACAAGGCCAAAGTCCCCTGGATCCCATACCCTCACACCTTGTCAAGGAGTCTTGCATGGGGGACCTTATCGAACGCCTTGCTGAAGTCCATGTACACTACGTCCACGGCACTTCCTTCATCAATGTGTTCAGTCACACTTTCAAAGAAGTCAACTAGGCTCGTAAGGCACGACCTGCCCTTGACAAAACCATGCTGACTATTTCTGATCATGCTAAACCTCTCCAAATGCTCATAAATCTTGTCCCTCAGAAGCCTCTCCATCAGCTTACCAACCACTGAGGTCAGACTCACCGGTCGGTAATTCCCGGGCTATCCCTGTTCCCTTTCTTGAAAATAGGAACCACATCTGCAATCCTCCAATCCTTCGGAACCTCTCCCGTCTCCATCGACAACGCAAAGATCATCGCCAGGGGCTCCGCAATCACCTCCCATAGTAACCTGGGGTACATCCCATCTGGTCCCGGTGACTTGTCTATCTTGATAGAATTCAAAAATTGTAACACATCCTCTTCCTTAATATCCACATACTCAATCTTTTCCATCTGCTGCAAACCTGTAGCAAAATCTCCCAGATCAGTTTCCACCGTGAATACTGAGGCAAAGTACTCATTGAGCACCTCTGTCATTTCTTCTGGTTCCACACAGACCTTTCCCCCTTCACCTTTTATAGGTCCTATCCCTTCTCTTCTCATCCTTTTACTTTTCACATATTTGTAGAAGACCTTGGGATTTTCCTTAATCTTACCCGCCAAGGCCTTCTCATGACCCCTTCTGGCTCTCCTAATTTCCCTTTTAACCTCCTTTCTACAATCCTTATACTCCTCAAGATCCTTAACATCTCTTACCTCTCTGAACCTTCTGTACACCTTCCTTTTCTTCCTGACTAGGTTCACCACAGCCTTCGTGCACCATGGTTCCCGCGACCTACCAAAACCTCATCTCATCAGAACGTTGTCATGCAGAGCTCTTGACAAACATTCCTTGAATATCCGTCACCTTCCTTCGGTACTTTTCCCCAAGAATGCCTCCTTCCAGTTTATTTGCCCAATTAACTGCCTGATGTCTTCATATTTCCCCTTACTCCAGACAAACACCTTCCTAGCCTGCCTGATCCTATCTCGTTCCAATGCAATTGTGAAGGAGATAGAATTATGATCTCCATCCCCAAGATGCTCTCCAACTGAGAGATCCATCACCTGCCCTGGTTCATTCGCCAGTACCAGGTCAAGTACAGCCTCTCCTCTCGTAGGCTTGTCCACATACTGTGTCAGGAAACCTTCCTGAACACACCTAACAAACTCCTCCCCATCCAAACCCCTTACCCTAGGGATATTCCAGTCGATGTTTGGGAAATTGAAGTCTCCCATCATGACAACTCTGTTATTACTACATCTCTCCAGAATCTGTTTCCCTATTTGCACTTCAACTTCCCTGTCACTGTTGGGTAGCCTATAGAAGACACCCAGCAAAGTTATCGATCCTTTGCTGTTCCTAACTTCCACCTACAGAGACTCTGTAGACATTCCCTCCACGGCATCCTCTTTCTCTGCAGCCATGACATTGTCCCTGATCAATGGTGCCACTCCACCACCTCTTTTGCCCCCCCCTCCCTGTCCTTCCTGAAACATCTGAAACCTGGCACCTGAAGTACCCAGTCCTGTCCCTGAGACATCCAAGTCTCTGTAATGGCCACCACATCACATTCCCAAGCAGCAATCCACACCCTAAGCTCATCTACCTTATTTACTATACTCCTTGCATTAAAATAGATACACTTCAGGCCCTCAGTCTGGACATTTCCCTTCTCCACCGCCTGTCTAACCTCCCGCTCATACTGCCTGCAGTCCTGACAAATTTACTGGAGTTCTATGAGGATGTGTCTAGGGCAGTGGATAGAGGAGAGCCGGTGGATGTGGTCTTTCTTGATTTTCAGAAGGCGTTTGACAAGGTACCTCAAGAGGTTATTGCAGAAGGTAAGGGGGATTGGAGTTGGGGGTAGGGTGTTAACGTGGATAGAGGATTGGTTGTCAAATAGGAGGCAGAGAGTGGGGGTCAATGGGTGCTATTCGGATTGGCGGATGGTGACTAATGGAGTGCCCCAGGGGTCGGTGCTGGGGCCTCAGCTATTTACCATTTATATAGATGATCTGGAGGAGGGAACCGAGTGTAGGGTGTCGAGATTTGCTGATGACACCAAAATTGGTGGAAAGGCAAATTGTGCGGAGGGTGGGGAGAGTCTGCAGAAGGATCTAGATAGGCTGGGTGAATGGGCCAGGAAATGGCAAATGGAATTTAATGTTGGCAAGTGTGAGGTGGTCCACTTTGGTAGGAGGAATGGTAGGAAGGACTATTACTTACGTGGAGAAAAACTGCAGCAGGCGACGGTGCAGAGGCACAATTTGCCTTTCCACCAATTTTGGTGTCATCAGCAAATCTCGACACCCTACACTCGGTTCCCTCCTCCAGATCATCTATATAAATGGTAAATAGCTGAGGCCCCAGCACCGACCCCTGGGGCACTCCATTAGTCACCATCCGCCAATCCTGACCTGGATGAGGAAGTGGAGGGATGGGTTAGCAAGTTCGCTGATGACACGAAGGTCGGTGGTGTTGTGGATGGTCTGGAAGGATGTCAAAAGTTGCAGCAGGACATAGATAGGATGCAGGAATGGGCGGAGAAGTGACAGATGGACTTCAACGCGGATAAATGTGTAGTAGTCCATTTCGGCAGAACCAACGGGATGAACGAGTACACTATTAAGGGCAGGGGTCTTAGTAGCGTTGAAGAGCAGAAGGATCTCGGGGTCCGGGTTCACAGGACTCTTAAATCGGCCTCGCAGGTGGAGGAGGTGGTCAAGAAGGCGTATGGTGTACTGGCCTTCATTAATCGAGGGATTGAGTTTAGGAGTCGGGAGGTAATGCTGCAACTTTACAGGACCCTCGTCAGGCCTCATTTGGAGTACTGTGCGCAGTTCTGGTCGCCTCACTATAGGAAAGACGTAGAAGCTATTGAAAGGGTGCAGAGAAGATTTACAAGGATGTTGCCTGGACTGGGAGGCATGCCTTATGAAGATAGGTTGAGGGAGCTGGGACTCTTTTCCCTGGAGAGGCGAAGGTTGAGAGGCGACCTGATAGAAGTTTATAAAATGTTGAGAGGAATAGATAGGGTGGACTCTCAGAGGCTATTTCCCCGGGTTGAAATGGTCGCTACGAGAGGACACAGATTTAAGGTGCAGGGAGGGAAGTACAGAGGTGATGTTAGGGGTAAGTTTTTCACTCAGAGGGTAGTGAGTGATTGGAATCGGCTGCCGTCGTCGGTGGTGGAGGCGAACTCGCTGGGGTCTTTTAAAAGACTTCTGGATGAGTATATGGGGTTTAATGGGATTGGGGGTTATAGATAGGTCTATAGATTGGTGGGGTTGATGCGATCGGCGCAACTCGAGGGCCGAAGGGCCTGTTTGTGCTGTAATGTTCTATGTTCTATGTTCTATGACCTCGGGGTCCTTGTGCATGAGTCACAAAAACCCAGCCTGCAGGTGCAGCAGGTGGTCAGGAAGGCGAATGGGATGGGATGCTGGCCTTCATCGCGAGGGGGATTGAATATAAAAGTAGGGAGATCTTGCTGCAGCTGTATAGGGCATTGGTGAGGCCGCAGCTGGAGTACTGTGTGCAGTTTTGGGCACCGTACTTACGCAAGGATATTTTGGCCTTGGAGGGAGTGCAGAGGAGGTTTACTAGGCTGATGCCGGATTTGAGGGGGTTGAGCTATGAGGAGAGGCTGAATAAATTAGGCTTGTACTCGTTAGAGTTTAGAAGAATGAGGGGAGATCTCATTGAGACGTATAAGATGATGAATGGGGTCAATAGGATAGAGGTGGAGAGACTCTTCCCGCTCAGAAAGGATAGCAGGACTAGGAGGCACAGCCTCAAGATAAAGGGGGGGTGGTTTAGAACAGAGTTGAGGAGGAACTTCTTCACTCAAAGGGTGGTGAATCTCTGGAATTCTCTGCCCGTTGAAGTGGTGGAGGCTGCCTCGCTAAATATTTTTAAGACGCGGGTTGTTGGGTTTTTGATAAGAGAGGGGATTAAGGGTTATGGGGAGAGGGTGGGAATGTGGAACTGAGCCACGACAGATCAGCCATGATCTTATTGAATGGCGGGGCAGGCTCGAAGGTCTAGATGGCCTACTCCTGCTCCTATTTCTTATGTTCTTATGTTCCCTACCTGGGAGCTAACCTCCTCGGTCCCAGTCTCCCCATCACAATTCCCTCCCCCATCCTTTCTAGTTTAAAGTCCCCCCAGTAGCCCTAGCCAGTCTTCCCACCAAGATATTAGTCCCCCTGGGATTCAAGTGCCATCCATCTTTACTGTACAGGTCACACCTGCCCCTAAAGAGATCCCAATGATCTACCATAGAACCCTACAGTGCAGAAACAGGCCCTTCGGCCCATCGAGTCTGCACCGAACACAATCCCACCCAGACCCTATCCCCATATCCCTACACATTTACCTGCTAATCCCTCTAACCTACACATCCCAGGACACTAAGGGGCAATTTTAGCATAGCCAATGAACCTAACCCGCACATCTTTGGACTGTGGGAGGAAACCGGAGCACCCGGAGAAAACCCACGCAGACACGAGGAGAATGTGCAAACTCCACACAGGCAGTGACCCGAGCCGGGAATCGAACCCAGGACCCTGGAGCTGTGAAGCAACAGTGCTAACCACTGTGCTACCGTGCCGCCCCTAGGAACCGGAATCCCTGTCCCCTGCTCTAGTCCCTCAGCCACGCAAACAGCCTCCACCTCATTCCATTCCTGCCCTCATTCTCCCGTGGCACAGGCAGCAATCCTGAGATTACTACCTTCGCTTTCCTCTTCCTCAGCTGCCTACCCAGTTCCCTATAGTCCCTTTTCACGAGTGCCTCCCTCTTCTTGCCTACGTCAGTAGTACCTATATGTACTACAACCTCCGGTTCCTCACCCTCCCCTTTCAGGATGTCTGGGACACGCCCAGAGACATCCCGAATCCCAGCTCCAGGGAGACAAACCACCATCCGCGACTCATGTCTACGTCCACAAAAACGCCTGTCCTCCCCCCTCACTGTGGAGTCCCCTATTAAAACAACCTTTCTGCTCTCTTTTTAATTTTTTGACATACTGGCTCAGCTCCAGAGACCTGGCCACTGCTGCTTCCCTCGGATGAGCTGTCCCCCCCAGTAGTACTCAGGCCAGAGTACTTATTTTGAAGGGGGACATCCACCAGAGTGCTCTCCATCACCTGAGGTTTCCCCTTCCTAATAGTTACCCAAGTGCCCTCATCCCGTTGCCCTGGTGTGACTACTTGCTTATAGCTCCTATCTATAACCTCCTCACTCTCCCGAACGAGCCAAAGGTCCTCGAGCTGCATTTGCAGCTCCTTAACCTGGTTTTGTAGGGCCTGCAGCTCCACACACCGAGCACAGGTGTGGATGTCTGGTAGACCAGGAGCCTCCAAGACTTCCCACATGTTGCATTGGCAGCAACATACTGGTCTCACACTCATACTTGCCCCTTTAGTAACCCAGAGGAAAAAGTAAAACAAAACTTATAACTTACCTTATCTCTTTGGCCCTGTGAGCCAAAGCCCTTACAGCAACTCAAAAACAAAAACAAACTTACCAGCTCTCAGTCAGAGCCCCTCTCTCTCTCTCTTTTTTAGGTTAGTGGAGGAGGGAGGGTTGGGATACTCTACCTATGTAGAGTATCGGGATTCCTCACCGCTCTAATTTATAGTAAGGTTAAAAAAAAACTCTACCTGAATGCAACTGCTCCCGGTCTAAAATTAAAAAAAAACTAGTGAAAAGTTAGCTTTTAAAAAAAAAATCGCTCTACTCACCCACAAGCTCTCCTCTCGCAAATCGCTGCCTCTCTTCAGTGCTCCCAAGGAACAATGAGCTTCTGAAGGTGCTGACTCTCACTGGGATCCAGTTCCCAAAGGTGCTGACTCTCACTGGGATACAGTTCCCGAAGGTGCTGACTCTCGCTGGGATACAGTTCCTGAAGGTGCTGACTCTCACTGGGATACAGTTCCTGAAGGTGCTGACTCTCACTGGGATCCAGTTCCCAAAGGTGCTGACTCTCACTGGGATCCAGTTCCTGAAGCTGCTGACTCTCACTGGGATACAGTTCCTGAAGCTGCTGACTCTCAGTGGGATCCAGTTCCCAAAGGTGCTGACTCTCACTGGGATACAGTTCCTGAAGGTGCTGACTCTCACTGGGTTACATTTCCTGAAGGTGCTTCCACTGGGGGGCAGTTCCTGACTGGTGTATGATTAGTCTTGGACACCATTACAAATTACACACAGTATGCAGCTTGTGCAGTTTGAGACAGAACGACCATTGCAGAAGAGAAAACTTCACTCATACTTCACTCAGTCAATTATTCAAAATCAAACTCAATATTCACTCTTTGTGCCATCTGCCCGATTATTAACCTTTGGCATTGAACACTTTCAATTTTTCCATCGAAAATGGGTGACACTGGCCAGCATTTATTGCCCATCCCTAATTGCGCTTGAACTGTGCACCTTGCTAGGCCAATTCAGGGGGCAGTTCAGAACCAGAAGACAGATTTCCTATCACCATATCCTAGAAAGCACTTGCAGATATCCCAATGAGCAACCTGGCTCCCATTTAAGATTATGGGCACTTGTTCTGGAATCGTCAACCGGATTAGTTTCTCTCTCTTCTTCTACTAAATCCTTTAATTTTCAAAAACTTCAATTAAATCACTCTTTAATGGAATGAAAGCAGAGTCGATACAACCTAACCATATTTTAACCCTTTCAGCCCCTGTGAATCTGCTGCATATGCCCTCCAAGGACAGTATATCTTTGAGGCAATGCTCCAGTTGGAGACAGTTACTCTCCACGTGATGCAATCAGAGATTTAGATAAACTCTGATCATTTGCAGCTGCCTCAAAATCAATAGTTTAAAGGGATGATTTCCCTTCATTTTCATCTTTTACAGCCCGTGTTTATTGATTTCTGCACATGGGTCCACAAGTCTCCGCTCCTTCAGTTCTCAGCTTCTCACCGTTCATAGAACATAGAACATTACAGCGCAGAACAGGCCCTTCGGCCCACGATGTTGTGCCGACCAGTTACAAAACAATGACCCACTAGCCTAAACCAATCCCTTTTCATCCATAAACCTATCCACAGATCTCTTAAACGCCCCCAAACTAGGTGCATTTACAACTGCAGCTGGCAGGGCATTCCAGTCCCTCACCACCCTCTGGGTAAAGAATATTTGGATCTTGTTTTCTTGGGTTCAAGGTGGATAACCTCAAACTTCACGACACTGGATTGTGTCAGTTTTGTCTCCTCACTTTAATCTATCAAAATCCCTGTGGAAGTTTCTGTTCCTATTTTCACAATTTGCTGTCACTCAGAGTGGTGATCCTGTGGAATTCACAGGAAGTAGTTGATGCCAAAACATTGAATGTATTCAAGAGGTGGCTGGATGTGGCACTTGGGGTGAACGGGATCAAAGGTTATGGGGAGAAAGCAGGATCAGGTTTTTGAGTTGGACGATCAGTCATAATCGTGATGAACGGCACTGCAGGCGCAAAGGGCAGAATGGCCTCCTCCTGCTCCTATCTTCTATGTTTCTAGGTCTACGTTTCTAACTTGGTGCCATTGGCAAACCTAAATACAACTTCATCAAATTATTTATACTGTGAAAAGCTGAGATCCCAATACAAATATGTGGGGAGATCACAAGTTGCATCATGACAACAGGAGCTCATATCCATTATCCTGTTTCCATCTTCTGATATAATTCCCTGCCCAAGCTGTTAGATTGTCTCCAATTCCTTGCACTCTCATTCTTATTAAGTGGAAGATTACTGAAAGTCTTCTGGAAATCAAAATAAAGAAATAACATTGGCACTTCCTTATTAACGCTGGCAGTCATCGCATTTAGCCCAACTGTTTGTAACATGCGCTTTACAAATACTTGCTGGCTCTATATTCGCTGACATTTTCTCAGTTATACTTACTGACCCCAGGAACCTGTTTCAGTCACCTCTTCACAACTGACATTAAGAATAATGGGCCTCTAATTTTTTAATTTGACCCTCCTGTCCTTGTTGAATAATAGGATGACATTGGCAATTTTCCAATTCAATTCTTCAATATCTTACATTTGTAAAAAGCTTTGCCCTTAGCTGCCTGGACCCCACACTCTGGAATTCCCTCCAAACCTGAACAACCATCTTCAAAACTATCTCCTGAAAAAGTTTCTGGTCATCTATCCCAGAGACAGAGAGGAGCAGCTGGTGAGGGAGGATGTGATTTAATGAGGCCATTTCTACAAACTGCCCCCATGACTTGGCATGAAACCGTTCTGTAAACAGCAGCAAATCGGAGACGGGCACAGTGGAATTGTTTACTTGTTTATTCTGAAATGCAAGATTATAATAGCTCTCAGCCCAGTCCTTTCAAACTGGGGCATGATTCGTCCAGTTCAGATGTTTAATCCCTGAAAGTCCTTGTAGACATTTAGCAGAACATGCAAAATGGTGAGAAACAGGCGATCAGGACCACAGCCCAAATGGCAGGAAGACAGACAGGTCCCTGTCCCATTCAAATCAGTATGCAGTAGACAATGCTAAACTCCAATAACACAGCTTCAGATTGTTTAAACACACATCTAAACTTACTAGTAGGTCCTTGACCAAGCCATGATACTGTTATTCAAGACTGTGTAACAGAGGGAAAAACAGACACAAGCATTCAAAGGTCCCGCAGTCAGACACTGCTTCTACCATCATCAATAGCAATGAGCAGCCCCATATCCCAGCAGTCAAGCTACTTCCTGCATTTAGGAAGGGTACCCAGAGGCACTGGGTGTATACATCAGTTCATTTATATTGAATGGTTAAATCCCAGGTTCTGACTCCCACAGTCTCAGTGCAGGGTGTAATCAAACAGCTCTCCCTGGTGGGGTAAGACGTCTCAAATAAAGTCTAGCTGCTGTCTGTGTGGAAAAACCCGCACTTCAATCTTTCTATTACACCCTTACATTAATAGTAATGATTTTTGTGGTAGTTCATTTCAATAAGTGAATATTTCACACATTACAGGTGGGGAATTAATGGAAAAACAGGTCTCTCTCCATAAACAATGTCAAACGCTCCCAGGACAGGTACAGCACGGGGTAGATACAGAGTAAAGCTCCCTCTACACCGTCCCCCATCAAACACTCCCAGGACAGGTACAGCACGGGGTTAGATACAGAGTAAAGCTCCCTCTACACTGTCCCCCCATCAAACACTCCCAGGACAGGTACAGCACGGGATTAGATACAGAGTAAAGCTCCCTCTACACTGTCCCCCCATCAAACACTCCCAGGACAGGTACAGCACGGGATTAGATACAGAGTAAAGGTCCCTCTACACTGTCCCCATCAAACACTCCCAGGACAGGTACAGCATGGGGTTAGATACAGAGTAAAGCTTCCTCTACACTGTGCCCCCAGCAAACACTCCCAGGACAGGTACAGCATGGGGTTAGATACAGAGTAAAGCTTCCTCTACACTGTCCCCATCAAACACTCCCTGGACAGGTACAGCACGGGGTTAGATACAGAGTAAAGCTTCCTCTACACTGTCCCCATCAAACACTCCCAGGACAGGGACAGCATGGGGTTAGATACAGAGTAAAGCATCACAGTTCTATAGTTTTTGAAATGCTTTTGCTAATCTGGAACGTTTCCCATTTGCTCAGCATTGTTTAGATGATTGTTAGTCAATGTGAAATCACCGGGTATTGTGCTGGAATGAGAGCATTGATCAGAAAGCCATGTGGGGATCACAGCTATCAGTGAGTGCTTGACGGAAAGACAAAATGGCTGGGTGCCATACAGCTGCCCCTCCGTGCACATTCTTATATTAATAAAGCTGAAATTATATCTTATGGAATTATTATCAATTATGCTGCCTTCATGAAGTGGGCTGCAATGAGCAGCCCAGAGCAGCAACGTGGTCAGATCACAGGGCTCAGCCCATCAGACTTTCACATTCTTGGTTGTTCACTTCTCCCCACAGGTTACTCCACCCCCCACCCCCCCAAAATTTCCAATTCTCATCCCATCAACTCCAACAGTGATGAATTTGCTTCTTGCACAAAAATTGTGTTTACAATTGTGCGGTGTGTAGATGAGGGGATGGTGTGCAGGGGAGGGGGGCACAGGATTACACAAGCACCCTGCGTACTCCCAGTCTAACAGGGGTGAGGTGGTGACAACCCTTTGGATGAAGGGACATCAGCTCTCCCTGTGACAAGACCGGAGCTGTTACACGCAGTGAGTTTTGTGAATATAACTGGTGCTGTGGGCCACAGTGGACGTTTTCAGAAGGAACGAGTCATTATTAATAGTTCTATAAAAATCAGCAACAACTATCAGAATTCCAATCAGAACCAATTCCTGCTGACTCCTCGCCTTCTCTGGGAAAGGTGGAACTGAGTTAAAACACAGGCTTGTACAGTTCCAGCCATTTCCAAAGCTTCATTTAAATTCTGAACTCCGAGGGATTAGAAATTGAAATGGAGACCACCCACATAGAACAAAACATAACACACTAAACTGAGAGGCATGTACACAATGCAGACACAGAGGCACTCTCTCTGTTACTGAACTGTGGTGCACTTCACTCTATAAAAGTGATAAAGACTTTCAATCCATTGAGGAGATTAAGGAACAGAACTTGATTGTCATCTAAAGCCATGATGGCAGAGATTCCTATCATTTAACATTAGAGGGGGTGAGGGAAGCATTGGTGTGGGATTAAAACCAGGGGGGTGCTCAAAAACCCAAACATGAATTTTTCCAAAGATTAAAAATAAATATTAAACTGCAATTAGTTACTGTTTCCACTCAGTAGCTCACTGCACAATTAACCGTTACTCAGAATCCCAGTATCTAAATCCACAGCTGAAGCTCTACTTTCACACTGGAAATATGAACTGGATATCTGAAATGTAGACGTGGATTTTCTGCTGATTGACGGGGACAGATTTCTCTTGGTCCCAGCTGTGTGTCAGTAACAACATCTTCTTCATATAGAATGCTGGCTGAGAGATCTGGAGACGAGGTCACATTGCTGTTAGGACTTGAACAAAAACCTGGAAACTTTGGACTGGTTAATTAGAGGGTGGGGTGTGATGGAGGAAGGGACTCTGTCAAATTCAATCATTCCAGTGTTGCTACAAACACTCAGTCTGAACACATTAAAAATGTGGACTCTGTGCTTTACATCAGTGCAATGCCTGGACTGCAGACTGGAGGCTCCATGTCACGCACAGAGCCCCTCAGATAAGGGGTCCTGAGGCACAGTGCATGACAGAGCCCCTCAGATAAGGGGTCCTGAGGCACAGTGCATGACAGAGCCCCTCAGATCAGGGAAGTGGGGGTTCCTGTTACACAGTGCAAATCAGAACCCTTCCCCAGAGCCTCCTCAAACTGGACAGGGATATCTTGAGCCCTGTCTCACTGGGACCTCAACCCATACCACAGACCAATAAAAGCCAATATCAGCTTATTCAGAGCTCAACGTGACGTCAACCCAAGTCCTGTTGAACACATTGGGATCTGGTCCTGGCACAGTTAGCATTGGACAACATGAAGACAGTAAGGAGACTGTGTGTCAGAGACCCCGCAGCTGAAATTACCTTCATAATCTCAGTTACATGGTTTGAAAAAATTGAACTGAGAAGCAGAGACCTCTGCAAGTGAGTCCTGGCTGGAATGTGGGAGTGCGGGGGAGGAGGTGGGACAGTGGATAGAAAGGGAAATCAAAGGAGGGGAGGATGAGATTGGAGGAGGCAGGAGGGAGAGGATGAAAGAGGACAGGGACTTGAGGTTGGTGGGAATGGCTGAGGAAACAGGGATCATTGTCTCTCTCACTCGGAGACAGGTTATTATTGTAAATTCCAAATGGCATTCATAGAGAATCATAGAATCCTACAGTGCAGACGGAGGCCATTCAGCCCATTGAGTCTACACCAACCACAATCCCACCCAGGCCCTATCCCCATAACCCCTTGCATTTACCCTAGCTAGTCCTCCTGACACTAAAGGATGATTTAGAATGGGCAATCCACCTAACCCTCACATCTCTGGAGTGTGGGAGGAAACTGGAGCACCCAGAGGAAACCCATGCAGACACGGAGAGAATGTGCAGACTCCACACAGACAGTGACCCGAGCCGGGAATCAAACCCGGGTCCCTGGTGCTGAGAGGCAGCGGCGTTAACCACTGTGCTGTCATGCTGTCTCATTCAGCTCACTCAAGCTTAAATTTAGCCACTGAGCCACAGTGTGTCCTCAATGCCAGTGTTACTGATCCATTAGTGAATAGTTAATGCAGTGACAATTGCTGGCGCTGAGTGTGGACAAGTTATAGGATCAGTCTCTTCAGAGCACAAAAATAACCAAAATGGATGTCTGAAGCCTCAGTCATCTGTACTACATTCTGTCAGATCACACCATCTGAGAATGAAGGTGGTGGATGGGGAAAAGAGAGGGGAGTATGGGAGCTGTGGGGAGGGTAGGGCAAGTCGGGCAGAGGGAACTCAATGGAATGAATGGCAGGGGGGGGGGGGAAATGGTGGTGGTGGTCAGCACAGCTGCCCGCTCATAAGTTGATTATAGAGTAGCCAATTATTGTCTCCTGGTCACTGTTAGTTGCCATCAGTAGAGAAGAGCAAAACATTCCTAAAAATTCATAAAGTTATTTCAATAAGCAGCTCAGAAGTCTTTCCAATAATACTTCTACATCCTCTTCTTAAATTCCTGGTTTCCATAACTGGACCCTTTTCCAATCTCTGTCACTCCAATGAGCCTCCGCACACAGAAAGATGCTGCGAAAACAAAGTGAGGTCATGGTGAAATCGGAGAGGGAGCAAGTCTGTTGAGAAACACTCAGTATTAATAACAATTGCAGGGCTACAGAATAAATGCCACGGTCAGAATCATCTGTGTTAACAGACAGAGCTCAGCCAATGAACTAACGCCCTGAAGAGTGTAGAAGGAATCAATTCTGTATCGCACAGCAACCTTCTCCACCCTCAAATCCTTCCCAATCCTCTGTTGGGAATTATGAATCTTCTTCTACTGTCATTTCATTCAGCACTGCTGCTTCACCGCCAGAGTTCATTCAACTCTCCTGGCCTTGCTGGAGTTCGCACATTCTCCCCATGTCTACATGGGTTTCCTCTCACAGTCCAAAGATGTGCAGGTTAGGTGGACTGGCCCATGCTAAATTCTCCCTTAGTGTCCAAAGACGTGAAGGTTAGTGGGGATTAGCGAGATAAATATGTGGGGTTATGGGGATAGGGCCTGGGTAAGATGCTCTGTTGGTGAGTCGAAGCAGACCTGATGGGCTGAATGGCCTCCTCCTGCACTGAAGGGATTGTATGGTTTCTATCCCAGGGATCACAATAATTCACTGTGTAAAAGAATGCTTTCTTCACCTCAGTGTTTTTCCAATTATCTTAAATTGATGTCCTCACATAATCTGCATTCAGCCACTGGAAATATCTCTTCATTTCCTCCGTTAATCTCCTCTTTGCCTGCTATGGTTCTCCAGTATTTCCACAGAGCGACTGTCACTCAGACCCTGCAACCAGTCCAATTGGTCCGCACCCTCTCGGAATGTGAACATTTCTGCAGCTCAGGTCAAACCTACTTCCAATAATGGGTTTACCATGTCTCTGTTACACTTGACATTTTATTGCACCGAGTTAAATCTGCAACAGCCCACCTAGTTCACTAATCTGCCTACGTTTGCCTGAAGTGTCCCCCTATCATCCTCATTGGTTTCTGAACTCCACAGTGAGGTGAGAGTGACAGCCCTTGACATCAAGGCCACATTCGACCGAGTGTGGCATCAAGGAGCCCTCGCAAAACTGGAATCAATGGGTATCGGGGGGGGGGGATTCTCCGCCGGTTGTACCTGGTACATAGGAAGATGATTGTAGTGGTTGGAAGTCAATCCTCTCAGCTCCACGACATCTCTGCAGGAGTTCCTCAGGATAGTGTCCTAGACCCAACCATTTTCAGCTGCTTCATCAACGATCTTCCCTCTGTGATAAGGTCACAAGTGGGGATATTCGCTGATGACTGCACAATGTTCAGCACCATTCACCACTTCTCAGATACTGAAGAAGTTTGTGTCCAACTGCAGCAAGACCCGGACACAGTCAGGTTTGGGCAGATGTCAACATCATTTGCTACGTCATTTATTGCCCATCTCTAATTGCCCTCAAGCAGCTAGCGGGGCAGCAGCTAGAACTGTGGCCCTTTCAGCAGCCAGTTAACAGCCAATGTTGTACTCTGGGTCTGAAGTCACATGTAGGCCAGGTCAGGTAAGGATGGCAGATTTCCTTCCCGAAGAGACATTAGTGACTCAGGTGTGTTTTTACAACAATCAAGTAGGTTCATGATTATTATTCAAGCACATTTTTAATGCCCAATTAATTAATAAGTTGAATTTCAATCCTCAGCTGTTATGATAGGACTGATTTCTCCAGAATATTGGTCTGAGCCTATTGATTACTATACCACTGCCTGAGCACCATCTTACCATCCCTACTTTATTCACACCATATAGAATCTGATTGTACAGAGGGAGGCCATTTGGTCCATTGGGTCTGTACTAACTCTCTAACAGACCTTCTTCCCCAGGTCCTACCCCTGCAACTCCACATATTTACCCAATTCTTAACACTTTCTTGGGACACGAAGGGGCAATTTAGCATGGCCAATCCACCTATCCAGCACATCTTTGGACTGTGGAAGGAAACCAGAGCACCCAGAGGAAACCCACTCAAACACGGGGAGAACGCGCAAACTCCACACAGTCACCCAAGACCGGAATTGAACCCAGGTCCCTGGCGCTGTGAGGCAGCAGTGTTAACCACTGTGCCACCCTTAAACCAGCCAATGATCACCGCCAACAGGTGCCAGGCAAAAGGCGGGGAATTATAGGCCGGTTAGTTTAACGTCTGTGGTGGGTAAAATGTTAGAATCTGTCATTAAGGAGGAAATAGCGAGGCATCTTGAGGGGAATTGCTTGATAGAGCAGACGCAGCACGGTTTCATTAAAGGGAAGTCGTGTCTGACAAATTTACTGGAGTTCTATGAGGATGTCATAGGATGTTAAGGGGGGGTAGTTATAGGACTGATGTCAGGGGTAGGTTCTTTACCAAGAGGGTGGTGAGGGATTGGAATGTCCTGCCAGCTGCAGTTGTAAATGCGCCTAGTTTGGGAGCATTTAAGAGATCCGTGGATAGGTTTATGGACAAAAAGGGATTGGTTTAGGTTAGAACATAGAACATTACAGCGCAGAACAGGCCCTTCGGCCCACGATGTTGCGCCGACCAGTTACAAAAACAATGACCCACTAGCCTATACCAATCCCTTTTCATCCATAAACCTATCTACAGATCTCTTAAACGCCCCCAAACTAGGAGCATCTACAACTGCAGCAGGCAGGGCATTCCAATCCCTCACCACCCTCTGGGTAAAGAACCTACCCCTGACATCCGTCCTATAACTACCACCCCTTAATTTAAAGCCATGCCCCCTCGTGCTAGCTTTCTCCATTGTTTTTGTAACTGGTCGGCGCAACATCGTGGGCCGAAGGGCCTGTTCTGCGCTGTTATGTTCTATGTGTCTAGGGCGGTGGATAGAGGAGAGCCGGTGGATGTGGTCTTTCTAGATTTTCAGAAGGCGTTTGACAAAGTACCTCACAAGAGGTTATTGCAGAAGGTCGAGGGACATGGAGTTGGGGGTAGGGTGTTAGCATGGATAGAGGATTGGTTGTCAAACAGGAGGCAGAGAGTGGGGGTCAACGGGTGCTATTCGGATTGGCGGATGGTGACTAGTGGAGTGTCCCAGAGATCGGTGCTGGGGCCTCAGCTATTTACCATTTATATAGATGATCTGGAGGAGGGAACCGAGTGCAGGGTGTTGAAATTTGCTGATGACACCAAGATTGGGGGAACGGCAAATTGTGCGGAGGGTGTGGAGAGTCTGCAGAAGGATCGAGATAGGCTGGGCGAATGAGCCAGGAAATGGCAAATGGAATTTAATGCTGGCAAGTGTGAGGTGGTCCACTTTGGTAGGAAGATTGGTAGGAAGGACTATTACTTACGGGGCGAAAAACTGCAGCAGGCGACGGTGCAGAGGGACCTCAGGGTCCTTGTGCATGAGTCGCAAAAACCCAGCTTGCAGGTGCAGCAGGTGGTCAGGAAGGCGAATGGGATGCTGACTTTCATAGCGAGGGGGATTGAATATAAAAGTAGGGAGGTCTTGCTGCAGCTGTATAGGGCATTGGTGAGGCCGCAGCTGGAGTACTGTGTGCAGTTTTGGGCGCCGCACCTGCGCAAAGATATTTTGGCCTTGGAGGGAGTGCAGAGGAGGTTTACTAGGCTGATATCGGAGTTGAGGGGGTTGAGCTATGAGGAGAGGCTGAATAAACTGGGCTTGTACTCGTTAGAGTTTAGAAGAATGAGGGGAGATCTCATTGAGACATATAAGATGATGAATGGGATGGATAGGATAGAGGTGGAGAGACTCTTCCCGCTCAAAAAAGACAGTAGGACTAGGGGGCACAGCCTCAAGATAAAAGGGGGGCGGTTTAGAACGGAGTTGAGGAGGAACTTCTTCACTCAAAGGGTGGTGAATCTCTGGAATTCTCTGCCCGTTGAAGTGGTGGAGGCTGCCTCGCTAAATATTTTTAAGACGCGGGTTGATGGGTTTTTGATAAGAGAAGGGATTAAGGGTTATGGGGAGAGGGCGGGAAGGTGGAACTGAGCCACGACAGATCAGCCATGATCTTATTGAATGGCGGGGTAGGCTCGAAGGGCTAGATGGCCTACTCCTGCTCCTATTTCTTATGTTCTTATGTTCTAATCAAATCATCACTCTTTGACATTCAATGGCATGATCATCACTGAATTCCCCCACTATCAACATCCTGGGGGTTCCCATTGACCAGAAACAGGGTTGGACTAATCATATACATATTGTGGCTTCAGGGCTATTGAATACAAAAGTAGGGATATAAACTTTGGTTAGGCCACAGCCTAACTGGAATTGTGTGTACAGTTCTCGATACAAGGAGCATATAACTGCTCTGGAGAGAGACAGCAGAGGAGAGTTACAGGAATGAATGAAAATTGCAGCAGTGAGGGGGGATTGGATATGTGAGGGATATTTTCCTTACCACAGGAGGCTGAGGGATGACCTCATTGAGGTGTGAATAACTACGAGGGGCTAGACAGCGCAGATAGGAAAGACCTGTTTCCCCTAGCCAAGGGGAAGGTGGTTGGTGGAAGGATTAGTGGGGACCTGGGGAAATTCTTTATCACCCAGAGAGTGGTGGCCATCTGGAAGTCACTGCCTGACCTGCTGCTTGAAGCTGAAACACTCAACTCAATTAAAAGGTCCCGGGATCTGCGGCTGAAGCACTGGAACCTGCAAGGCTATGGACTGGGTGCGGGAAAGTGGGATTGAAATGAACACTGGTTTCTTTTGCCTCTTTTTTGGTTGGTGCAGACATGATGGACTGAGTGGCTTCTTTCTACATCGTGCCCTTTCTATGGTTTTAAGAACAGGTCAGAGGCTGGGAATTCTGTCGCGAATAATTCACCTCCTGACTGCCCAAAGCCATCTACATGACACAAGTCAGGAGTGCGATGGAATACTCCCCACACGCTTGGACAAGCTTGAACACTTGAGAAGTTTGACACCATTCAGGACTAAGCAGCCCACTTGATTGTCAGCCTATCCATCACTTTAAACATTCACTCCCTCCATCACTGACATAGTGGCAGCCATGTACACCATTTACAGGATGCACTGCAATTCACCAAGGTTCCTTCAACAACACCTTCCAAACCCATGATCATCTAGAAAGACAAAGGCAGCAGAAACATGGGAATACCATCACTTGGACATTCCCCTCCAAGCCATTCACCACCCTTGGAAATATATCACTGTTCCTCCTTAACAGCACTACAGGTGTACCTACGCCTCAGAGTCAACAGTGGTTCAAGGTGGCAGCTCACCACCATCTTCTCAAGGAGAAATTAGGAGCCTCCTGGCCCCTGTTATTTCCTTCTGTAGTTCCGTTCTGTGCTTTCTGTATTTAGATTGGTTCTTTGCTGAAGCAGGTGCAGTATTTCTCATAGCCTCCTTCTCCCTGTTTCTATTTAAGTTCAGCATTTTCATTGATCCAAGGAATTTGAACTTGGGATGTCTTGCTTTCATCTTGTAGTTGTGACCATCTCCTCCTTGAAGACCTCCCATTGCTCATGTACTGTTTTATCAGCTAATCATTTCTTCTAATCCACATTTTCAAATTCCTTTCCTACACACCGAAATTAACCCTCTTCCAGTTGTTTAGTTTTACATTGGATTTGTCCTTTTCTAAACCGAGAATAATGTCCCTCTTTGGTCTCATTTTAAGACAGGATTTCTCAGCCGTCCCATGAAGAGCTATTATTGGATTCCTCCCAGTTTCACTAACACTGACAGGAGAATGGTGGGAACATGAGAAGTTTAAACATTACTGAGAAAAACACTACAGATGCTGGAAAAAAATGTATTAATTCGTGGGACTTGGTGTTGTTGGTTGGCCAGCATTTATTGCCCATCCCTAGTCGCCCTTGGACTGAGTGTCTTGCTCGGGTGTTTCAGAGGGCAACTGAGAGTCAACCACATTGTGGCTCTGGAGTCACATGTAAGCCAGACCGAGTAAGGATAGATTTCCTTTCCTAAAGGACATTAATGAACCAGATGGGTTTTTCCGACAATCGACAATGGTTTCACAGTCATTAGTAGATTCTTAATTCCAGATACTTCTTATTGAATTCTAATTTCACCATCTGCCGTGTCGGGATTCGAGCTGGGTCCCCAGGACATTAGTTCAGTTTCTGGGATAATATTCTAGCGATAATATCACTGGACCATCACCTCCCTGCTCTAATCTAATACCAAACTCAGAAAATGCTGGAAATACTCAGCAGGTCTGGCAGTGTCTGTGGGAAAAGATGTGATCCACCTTAAACTTCAATACAGTTCCTCTCTCCCGTGTGCCTAGTTGGGTGTTTCCAGCATTATCTATCATTATTATAAAGTTACCTGCTCCGACGAACAGCAGGAATGAACAGATGAGGACTACGGAACCACTGACAAACACGCCAAACACAAAGTTGAAGAGTGGAGTCAGGAGCACAATCACCCAGAACAACCAGTTCAGGAAAGCCCACGGCCGGCGTCGAGACTGGACAGTCTGCCCGGGGAAGGTGCCCTCCTTAGCATACTGCTCCTGGAGCGCGTCCTGCGGTAGAGAGAAAAATACACTCCTGTTCAATATGTTTCTGCCTGAGAAATATTCAGGGTAAGGGGCAGTGCTTGAAAAACTAGCATCTGGAATAAGTGAATGTTGGGGCCAATACTGTAAGGTAATAAAAGTAACATAAAATAGATTAGTTAATGCAAGAGAACTAAAGTTAAGGCATGGCAAGGCAGCTTAGTCGAGCAGAATTCATGTCCTGTACTGTGTGAGAAGTCATGGACGTTACCAGTATCCTTAGCAACCTTTTTTTTTAAAAACAGGATGTGTTGCCAGCTCCAGAAGCTCGAGCTCCGGGTTTCAGAATGCAATAGTGATTGGAGTCACTGTGATGCTTCCACGAGGCTGAAAGAGACCAGGAGAGGAAGAGGGAGAGGGCTGAGTTCAGGTGGGGATGCTGGGGTGGAAATGACAGGGAGATTGAAATTGGGAACCATTTGTTACTTTCTGGTGCTCTGTCACCTGATGAAACGGTTCAGAAAAACATAGTTAAAGAGAAGTGCAAACCACATTGAGGTTCCAAGGTGTGAGTGCTCCTTTTAGATTCAGAGTATTCAATAGCAGGCCCTCAGGTCCAGCAGCCAGGAAATCAAGAAGTTGGCTCCATTTAAAATGTCAGCTGCACAATTACCTTGTACTGACTTTACAAAGGATAGCACTGACAAAAGTACTGACAAAGAGGCCTAGCAAACCCATTTTAGACAGTGATCTTCACTACACTGGGCTAATTATCCATCATAAACATAGCAGCACTGAATATATACCAGTGAGAGTCAAAGTGTGGGGGAGCCTTACCCCAGTGAGAGTCAAAGTGTGTGGGAGCCGTACCCCAGTGAGAGTCAGTGTGTGTGGGAGCCGTACCCCTGTGAGAGTCAGTGTGTGTGGGACCCGTACCCCAGTGAGAGTCAGTGTGTGTGGGACCCGTACCCCAGTGAGAGTCAGTGTGTGTGGGACCCGTACCCCAGTGAGAGTCAAAGTGTGTGGGAGCCGTACCCCAGTGAGAGTCAGTGTGTGTGGGAGCCGTACCCCAGTGAGAGTCAGTGTGTGTGGGACCCGTACCCCAGTGAGAGTCAGTGTGTGTGGGACCCGTACCCCAGTGAGAGTCAGTGTGTGTGGGACCCGTACCCCAGGGAGAGTCAGAGTGTGTGTGGGACCCGTACCCCAGTGAGAGTCAGTGTGTGTGGGAGCCGTACCCCAGTGAGAGTCAGTGTGCGTGGGAGCCGTACCCCAGTGAGAGTCAGGGTGTGTGTGGGACCCGTACCCCAGTGAGAGTCGGTGTGTGTGGGACCCGTACCCCAGTGAGAGTCAGTGTGTGTGGGACCCGTACCCCAGGGAGAGTCAGAGTGTGTGGGACCCGTACCCCAGTGAGAGTCAGTGTGTGTGGGAGCCGTACCCCAGTGAGAGTCAGTGTGTGTGGGAGCCGTACCCCAGTGAGAGTCAGGGTGTGTGTGGGACCCGTACCCCAGTGAGAGTCGGTGTGTGTGGGACCCGTACCCCAGGGAGAGTCAGTGTGTGTGTGGGACCCCGTACCCCAGGGAGAGTCAGTGTGTGTGGGACCCGTACCCCAGGGAGAGTCGGTGTGTGTGGGACCCATACCCCAGGGAGAGTCGGTGTGTGTGGGACCTGTACCCCAGTGAGTGTCAGTGTGTGTGAGACCCGTACCCCAGTGAGAGTCTGTATGTGTGTGGGACCCGTACCCCAGTGAGAGTCGGTGTGTGTGGGACCCGTACCCCAGGGAGAGTCAGTGTGTGTGTGGGACCCGTACCCCAGTGAGAGTCACTGTGTGTGGGACCCGTACCCCAGTGAGAGTCAGGGTGTGTGTGGGACCCGTACCCCAGTGAGAGTCAGTGTGTGTGGGACCCGTACCCCAGGGAGAGTCAGTGTGTGTGGGACCCGTACTTCAGGCAGAGTCAGTGTGTGTGCGACCCGTACCCCAGTGAGAGTCAATGTGTGTGGGACCCGTACCCCAGGGAGAGTCAGTGTGTGTGGGACCTGTACCCCAGTGAGAGTCAGTGTGTGTGGGAGCCGTACCCCAGTGAGAGTCGGTGTGTGTGGGACCCGTACCCCAGTGAGAGTCAGTGTGTGTGGGACCTGTACCCCAGTGAGAGTCAGTGTGTGTGGGGGACCCGTACCCCAGTGAGAGTCAGTGTGTGTGGGACCTGTACCCCAGTGAGAGTCAGTGTGTGTGGGACCCGTACCCCAGTGAGAGTCAGTGTGTGTGGGACCCGTACCCCAGTGACAGTCAGTGTGTGTGGGACCCGTACCCCAGTGAGAGTCAGTGTGTGTGGGACCCGTACCCCAGTGAGAGTCAGTGTGTGTGGGACCCGTACCCCAGTGAGAGTCAGTGTGTGTGGGACCCATACCCCAGTGAGATTCAGTGTGTGTGGGACCCGTACCCCAGTGAGAGTCAGTGTGTGTGGGACCCGTATCCCAGTGAGATTCAGTGTGTGTGGGACCCGTACCCCAGTGAGAGTCAGTGTGTGTGGGACCCGTACCCCAGGGAGAGTCAGTGTGTGTGGGACCCGTACCCCAGTGAGAGTCAGTGTGTGTGGGACCCGTACCCCAGTGAGAGTCAGTGTGTGTGTGGGACCCGTACCCCAGTGAGAGTCAGTCTGTGTGAGACCCGTGCCCCAGTGAGAGTCAGTGTGTGTGGGACCCGTACCCCAGTGAGAGTCAGTGTGTGTGGGACCCGTACCCCAGTGAGAGTCAGTGTGTGTGGGACCCGTACCCCAGTGAGAGTCAGTGTGTGTGGGACCCGTACCCCAGTGAGAGTCAGGGTGTGTGGGGGACCCGTACCCCAGTGAGAGTCAGTGTGTGGGGGACCCGTACACCCCAGTGAGAGTCAGTGTGTGTGGGACCCGTACCCCAGTGAGAGTCAGGGTGTGTGGGGGACCCGTACCCCAGTGAGAGTCAGTGTGTGGGGGACCCGTACCCCAGTGAGAGTCAGTGTGTGGGGGACCCGTACCCCAGTGAGAGTCAGCGTGTGGGGGACCCGTACCCCAGTGAGAGTCAGTGTGTGGGGGACCCGTACCCCAGTGAGAGTCAGTGTGTGTGGGACCCGTGAGAAGAATGGATGTAACAAACAAAAAATGGAGCTATCACCTCAGTTACAGAACCGATATTTCTCCTCATCTCAGAATGGTTTATGAGGGGAACTGAAACCTCGATCTGATATTACCTTTTCCTGGTACAGTCTATGGAGCCAAGCTGAACACTCCTTCTCATCTTCAGGAATATCTTCCATAGGAAACCTCCTGTCAAAGAAACCGCAATATCTGAAAGCTGCCTGGAATGTTCTAACCAATATTCCTAAATTGAAGCAATTAACCGTACATTTCATCTGTGGTGCACACTGTGGACTCACACATCATGAACATCACACACGGGTACACACACTCCCTCAGAGGGACACGCACACGGGTACACACACTCCCTCAGAGGGACACGCACACGGGTACACACACTCCCTCAGAGGGACACGCACACGGGTACACACACTCCCTCAGAGGGACACGCACACGGGTACACACACTCCCTCAGAGGGACACGCACACGGGTACACACACTCCCTTAGAGGGACACGCACACGGGTACACACACTCCCTCAGACGGACACGCACATGGGTACACACTCCCTCAGATGGACACGCACACGGGTACACACACTCCCTCAGACGGACACGCACACGGGTACACACACTCCCTCAGACGGACATGCACATGGGTACACACACTCCCTCAGACGGACACGCACACGGGTACACACACTCCCTCAGATGGACACGCACACGGGTACACACACTCCCTCAGAGGGACACGGACACGGGTACACACAGCCCCTCAAGGGCACAAACCTGCGTACACAGCCCCCCCCACTTCAGGGGAGACACACCTCAGAGACACACACTGGGGCGGGGGGGATTGCACATTGTTCCTGTGATACGTGTGCACACACTATTGTACACATCCCCCTCAGACAGACAAATTCACATACATGCACACCCCCCCCCCGCTCTCACAGAGACACACAGTCAGGTACATAAGCCCTCAGAGATCCACATTCTGGAATGTGCATCCCCAGAGATACACACACTGATACACACGACCCCTCCTCACGTACACACATACACGCTGGTATACATGCTCCCACAGAGTTAAAGTTCTGTCGATGTAGAGATATACTGCACAGAAACAGGCCCTTTGGTCCAATCTGCCCTTGCCGACCAGGGTTCCTAAACTGCACTACTCCTATTTGTGTCTGGCCCATATCCCTCTAAACCTTTCCCATCCGTGAACCTGTCCAAATGTCTTTTAAATGTGGTAATTGTACCTGTCTCTAGCACCTCCTCTGGCAGCTCATTCCATACATGCATCATCCTCTGTGTGAAAAGTTGCCCATTGGGTCCCTTTTAAATCTCTCCCCTATTACTTTAAACCTCTGTCCTTTAGTTTTGGACTCATCTATCCTGGGGAAAAGAGATTGGTTATGTACCTTATCTATTCCCCTCATTATTTTGTAGACCTCTATGAGGTCACCCCTCATCCATAGAACCACAGAACACTACAGCACAGAAACACACCTTTCTTGTCTGTGCCGAACCATTTTTCTGCCTAGTCCCACTGACCTGCACCTGTAGCATATCCCTCCACACCCCTCTCATCCATGTACCCGTCCAAGCTTTTCTTAAAAGTGAGCCTGCTTTCACCACTTCATCTGGCAGCTCATTCCACACTCCCACCACTCTCTGTGTGAAGAAGCCCCCCCAATATTCCCTTTAAACTTTACTCCTTTCACCCTTAACCCATGCCCTCTGGTTTTTTTCCTCCCCTAGCCTCAGTGGAAAAAGCCTGCTTGCATTCACTCTATTTATACCCATCATAATTTTATACACTGCTATCAAATCTCCCCTCATTCTTCTACGCTCCACAGAATAAAGTCCGAACCTAGCGAACCTTTCTCTGTAACTCAGTTTCCCAAGTCCCGGCAACATCTTTGTAAACCTTCTCTGCACTCTTTCAACCTTACTAATATCCTTCCTGTAATTAGATGACCAAAACCGCACACAATACACTAAATTCAGCCTCACCAATGTCTTATACAACCACACCATAACATTCCAACTTTTATACTCAATACTTTGATTTATAAAGGCCAGTGTTCCAAAAGCACTCTTTACGACCCTGTCTACCTGTGACGCCACTTTTAGGGAATTCTGTATCTGTATTCCCAGATCCCTCTGTTCTACTGCACTTTTCAGTGTCCTACCATTTACCTTGTATGTTCTACCTTGGTTTGTCCTCCCAAAGTGCAATACCTCACACTTGTCTGCATTAAACACCATCTGCCATTTTTCAGCCTATTTTTCTAGTTGGCCCAAATCCCTCTGCAAGCTTTGAAAACCTTCCTCACTGTCCACTACACCTTCAATCTTTGTATCATCAGCAAATTTGCTGATCCAATTTACCATATTATCATCCAGATCATTGATATAGATGACAAATAACAATGGACCCAACACCGACCCCTGCGGCACATCACTAGTCACAGGCCTCCACTCAGAGAAGCAACCCTCTACTACCACTCTCTGGCTTCTTCCATTGAGCCAGTGTCTAATCCAATTTACTACATCTCCATGTATACCTAGAGGCTGAACCTTCCAAACTAACCTCCCATACGGACCTTGTTAAAGGCCTTGCTGAAGTCCATGTAGACAACATCCACTGCCTTCCCTTCATCCACTTTCCTGGTAACCTCCTCGAAAAACTCCAATAGATTGGTTAAACATGACCTACCACACACAAAGCCATGTTGACTCTCCCTAATAAGTCCCTGTCCATCCAAGTATTTTTAGATCCGATCTCTTAGTACTCCTTCCAATAATTTACCTACTACTGACATCAAGCTTACCAGCCTATAATTTCCCAGATTACTTTTTGAGCCTTTTTTAAACAACAGAACAACATGAGCTATCCTCCAATCATCCGGCACCTTACCCGTGGATACCGACATTTTAAATGTATCTGCCAGGGCCCCTGTAATTTCAACATTAGTCTCCTTCAGGGACCGTGGGAATACACTGTCCGGTCCTGGGGATTTATCTACTCTGATTTGCCTCAAGACAGCAAGCACCTCCTCCCCTTTAATCAGTAAAGGTTCCATGACCTCCCTACTTGTTTGCCTTATTTCCATAGACTCCATGCCAGTTTCCTTAGTAAGTACAGATGCAAAACACCCATTTACTGTGTCCCCCGTTTCTTTTGGTTCCTTACCAAGCCGACCACTCTGATCTTCAAGAGGACCAATTTTATCCCTTACTATTCTTCTGCTCTTAATATACCTGTAGAAACTCTTGGGATTATCCTTCACCTTCACTGCCAAAGCAATCTCATGTCACCTTTTAACCCTCCTGATTTCCTTAAGTAGTTTCTTGCAGTTTTAAACTGAAGTATCTTATTTGTTCTCTGTTGCCTACATGTCATATATCTCTCTCTTCTTTTTTATCAGAATTACAATATCCCTCGAGAACCAAGGTTCCTTATTCTTATTCACTTTGCCTTCAAACTCTGCACTCTCAAAATTTCTCCTTTGAAGGCCTCCCACTTACCAATCACATCCTTGCCAGAGAACAGCCTGTCCCAATCCATGCTTTTTAGATCCTTTCTCATTTCTTCAAATTTGGCCTTTTTCCAGTTTAGAACCTCAACCCGAGGACCAGATCTATCTTTATCCATGATCAAGTTGAAACTAATGGCGTTATGATCACTGGAACCAAAATGTTCCCCTACACACACTTCCGTCACTTGCCCTAACTCATTTCCTAATAGGAGATCCAATATCCCATCTTCTCTAGTTGGTACCTCTATATATTGATTTAGAAAATTTTCCTGAACACATTTTACAAACTCCACCCCGTCTAGACCTTTAACAGTATGGGAGTCCCAATCTATATGTGGAAAATTAAAATCCCCTACTATCACAACTTTATATTTTGGGCAGTTGGCTGCTATCTCTCTGTAGATTTGCTCCTCTAATTCTTGCTGACTATTGGGTGGTATATAATACAACCCCATTAACGTGGTCATACCTTTCCTGTTTCTCAGCTCCACCCATATGGCCTCGGTAGACAAGCCCTCTAATCTGTCCTGCCTGAGCATTGCTGCAACATTTTCCCTGACCAACAATGCCACCCCCCACCCTTCATCCCTCTGCCTCTAATCATGGCTGAAACATGTGAACCCTGGAACATTGGGCTGTCAGTCCTGCCCCTCCAGTAGCCAAGTTTCACTAATGGCTAAAATGTCATAATTCCATGTGTCAATACACACCCTCAGTTCGTCTGCCTTCCCCACAATACTCCTGGCATTGAAACAGACATACCTCAGATGATTACTACCACCACACACAACCCTTCTATTTGTGATTTTGCATGAATCCTGAGATTACTACCCTCAGGGTCCTGCTTTTTCATCCTCCTACACTCCAAGGAGGAAAGTCCCAGCCTATCCAGCCTCTCTTTATAGTTCAAACCTTCCAGTCCCGGTAACATCCTTGTAAATCTTTCCTGGCCCCCTTTCCAGTTTAATAACATCCTTCCTATAGCAGGGCAGCTGGAATTGTACACAGTGCTCTAAACGTAGCCACACCAATGTCTTGAACAGTTGTAAGTCTGACAACACCAGGTTTTAGTGGTGTTGTCAGACTTTTTACTGTGTTTACGCCAGTCCAACGCCGGCATACCCACATCTTGAACAGTTGTAACAGAACGTCCCAATTTCTGTACTCAGTGCTCTGACCGATGAAGGCAAGTGTGTCAAACGCCTTCACCCACCCTGTCTGTGACGACACATTCAAGGGACTATGTACCTGCACCCATAGTTCTCTCCGTTTGACAACACTCCCCAGGGTCCTAGCATTAACTGAGTAAGGACTGAGTAAGTCCTGCCCTGGCTCGATCTACCAAAATGCAACACCTAGCATTTATCTGAATTAAACTCCATCTGCCATCCCTTGGCCCAATTGATCAAGATCCAGTAGTGGTCTTGGATGATCTCCTTCATTGTCCACTATGTCATCAATTTAAATGTCATCTGCAACTTACCAACCACACCTCCTGTATTCTCATCCAAACCATTAATATAAGTGACAAATAACTGTGGACCCAGCACCGATCCCTGAGGCACACCACTGGTCAAAGGGCTCCAGTTTGGAAAACAACCCTCTACAACCACGCTCTGTTGCCTACTGGCAAGCCAATTTTGTGTCCAATTTGTTACTTCACCCTGGATCCCATATGATCAAACCTTACTGACCTACTATGTGGTATCTTATCAAAGGCCTTACTAAAGTCCATGTAGACAATGTCTACTGCACTGACCCCAAGATCACCGACCTTCAAAAAACTCTAGTAAATTTGTAAGATGTGACTTCCCATGTACAAAGCCATGCTGACTATCCCTAATTAGCCCTTGCCTTTCTAAATACATGTAGATCTTCTCTCTCAGAATCCCCTCCAAAAACTTAGCCACCACTGATGTGAGGCTCACCACTCTGTTGTTCCCTGACTTTTCCCTGCTGTCTTTTTAAAATAACGGCACAACATTTGCCTCCCTCCAATCTTCCAGCACCTCAACTGTGGCTGCTGGTGACATAAATATCTGCTCGGAGCTCTGCAATTTCCTCCCTAGCCTCCCACAATGTCCTGGGGTACGCTTGATCAGGTCCCAGGGATTCATCTACCTTAATGCATTTTAAGACATCCAGTTTCCTTTCTCTGAAACGTGGAAGCTTTTCAAGATATCACTATTTACTTCCCCGAATTCTCCAGCTTCCATGTCTTTCCTCACAGTGAATGCTGGCGAGAAATATTCATTTAGAATCTCACTGTCATCTGTGACTCCAAACATAGATGACCTAGTTGATCTTTAAGAGGCTTGAGGGAGCTGGGTCTCTTTTCCCTGGAGAGACGAAGGTTGAGAGGTGACCTGATAGAGGTTTATAAAATGTTGAGAGGAATAGATAGGGTGGATTCTCAGAGGCTATTTCCCCGGGTTGAAATGGTCGCTACGAGAGGACACAGATTTAAGGTGCGGGGAGGAATGTACAGAAGTGATGTTAGGGGTAAGTTTTTCACTCAGAGGGTGGTGAGTGAGTGGAATCGGCTGCCGTCAGTGGTGGTGGAGGCGAACTCGCTGGGGTCTTTTAAGAGACTTCTGGATGAGTATATGGGGTTTTATGCGATTGGGGGTTATAGATAGGTGTTGATGCGATCGGTGCAATTCGTGGGCCGAAGGGCCTGTTTGTGCTGTAGTGTTCTATGTTTTATATTCTCTCCCTAGTTACTCATTTGCTCCTAATATACTTGAAGGATCTGTTTGGATTCTCCTTTACCTTCTCTGCCAAAGCTATGTCCCTTTTCTGCCCTCCTGATTTCCCTGTTAAGTGTTCTACACCCTCTATACTCAAGGGATTCACTTGACCCCAGCTGCCTATACCTGACGTATGCTTCCTTCTTTTCATTGACCAGAGCCTCAATATCTTTAGTCATTGTGTGTCCCCTACTCCTGCCAGCCTTGTTCTTCACACTAACAGGAACGAGCTGGCCCTGAGCTCTTGTTATCTTGCTTTTGAAAACCTCCCATTGCCAGACGTTCCTTTCCCTGTGAACAGGCTCCTCCAGTCAACTTATGAAAGTTCCTGTTTAATACCATCAAAATTCACCTTACCCCAATTTACATCTTTAACTTGTGGACCAGACCTATCCTTTTCCATAATGATTTTGAAACAAATTATGGTCCCAAGTTGCTCCTCCACTAACACTTCAGTAATTTGCCCTGCCTTATTTCCTAAGAGGAGCTGCGATTTCACCCCTTCTCTTCTAGGACCATCTACATATTAAGAAATTTTTCCTGAACATGCTTAACAAATTCCTCACACCCAAGCCCTTCACATTATAGCAGTTCCAGTCTATGTTTAGAAACCATGACATAGACACATAGAAAAACTACAGCACAATACAGGCCCTACGGCCCACATAGTTGTGCCGAAGATGTCCTTACCTTAGAGATTACTAGGCTTACCTATAACCCTCTATCTTACTAAGTTCCATGTACTTACCTAAAAGTCTCTTAAAAGACCCTATCGAATCCACTTCCACCACCGTTGCCGGCAGCCCATTCCACGCACCCACCACCCTCTGAGTGAAAAATTTACCCTGACATTTACTCTGTAGCTGCTCTCCAGCACTTAAACCTGTGTCCTCTTGAGGCAACCATTTCAGCCCTGGGAAAAAGCCTCTGTCCATCCACTCGATCAATACCTCTCAACATCTTACACATCTCTATCAGGTCACCCCTCATCCTTCCTCTCTCCAAATAGAAAAGACCGAGCTCTCGCAACCTATCCTCATAAGGCATGCTCCCCAATCCAGGCAACATCCTTGTAAATCTCCTCTGCATCCTTTCTATGGCTTTCACATCCATCCTGTAATGAGGCAATCAGACCTGAGCACAGTACTCCAAGTGGGGTCTGACCAAGGTCTTATACAGCTGCAGCATTATCTCCCGACTCCTAAACTCAATTCCTCGATTGTTGAAGGCCAGAACACCATTCGCCTTCTTAACCACAGCTTCTGTGAGCGTTCTATGAACTCAGACCCCAAGATCCTAATCTTCCACACTGCCAAGAGTCCTACCATTATTATATTGTGCCATCCAATTTGACCTGCCAAAATGAACCACTTCACACTTATCCAGTTTGAAGTCCATCTGCCACTTCTCCACCCAGTCTTGCATCCTATCAGTGTCTCGCTGCAACTTCTGACATCCCTCCACACTATCCACAACACCTCCTACCTTTGTGTCATAAGCAAACTTACCAACCCAACCCGCCACTTCCTCATCCAGGTCATTTATAAAAATCACAAAGAGTGAGGGTCCCAGAACAGATCCCTGGGGCACTCCACCGACCTCCATGCAGAATATGACCCATCTATAACCACTCTTTGCCTTCTGTGGGAAAGCCAGTTCTGAATCCACAAAGCAATGTCCCCTTGGATCCCATGCCCCCTCACTTTCTCAATAAGCCTTGCATGGAGCACCTTATCAAATGCCTTGCTGAAGTCCATATATACATCCACTGCTCTTCCTTGATCAATATGTTTAGTCACATCTTCAAAAAATTCAATCAGGCTCGAAAGGTACGATCTGCTTTTGACAAAACCATGCTGACTATTCTTAATCATATTATATTTCTCTAAATGTTCATAAATTCTGCCTGACAGGATCTTCTCCATCAACTTACCAACCACTGAGGTTAGACTCACTGGTCTATAATTTCCAGGGCTATCTCTACTCCCTTTCTTGAATAAAGGAACCACATCCACAATCCTCTGGAACCTCTCCCGTCTCCATTGATGATGCAAAGTTCAGAGGCTCAGCAATCTCCTCTCTCGCCTCCCACAGTAGCCTGGGGTACATCCTATCCGGTCCCAGTGACTTATCTAACTCGGTGCTTTTCAAAAGCGTCAACACATCCTCTTTCTGAATATCTACATGCTCAAGCTTTTCAGTCCGCTACAAGTCTGCACTACAACCACCAAGATCCTTTTCCATAGTGGATACTGAAGTAAAGTATTCATTAATTACCTCTACTATTTATTCTTGTTCCATACAAACTTTCCCACCATCACGCTTGATAGGTCCCATTCTTTCACATCTTATCCCGACGACGGCAGCCGATTCCATTCACTCACCACCCTCTGAGTGAAAAACTTACCCCTAACATCACCACTGTACTTCCCTCCCCGCACCTTAAATCTGTGTCCTCTCGTAGCGACCATTTCAACCCGGGGAAATAGCCTCTGAGAGTCCACCCTATCTATTCCTCTCAACATTTTATAAACTTCTATCAGGTCGCCTCTCAACCTTCGCCTCTCTTTTCCCTGGAATAGATAGGGTGGACTCTCAGAGGCTATTTCCCCGGGTTGAAATGGTCGCTACGAGAGGACACAGATTTAAGGTGCGGGGAGGGAAGTACAGAGGTGATGTTAGGGGTAAGTTTTTCACTCAGAGGGTGGTGAGTGAATGGAATCGGCTGCCGTCGTCGGTGGTGGAGGCGAACTCGCTGGGGTCTTTTAAAAGACTTCTGGATGAGTATAGGGGGTTTAATGGGATTGGGGGTTATAGATAGGTCTATAGATTGGTGGGGTTGATGTGATCGGCGCAACTCGAGGGCCGAAGGGCCTGTTTGTGCTGTAATGTTCTATGTTCTTCACGTGCTTGTAGAATGCCTTGGGGTTTTCCTTAATCCTGCCTCTCCTCTTGTAGGCTTATCCACATACTGTGTCAAGAAACTTGATGTGGAGATGCTGAGTGTAATGTGATTACCCCACTCGCCTGATGAAGGAGCAGCGCTCCGAAAGCTTGTGGTTCCAAATAAACCTGCTGGTCTTTAACCTGGTGTTGTGAGACTTCTTATAATGTTTGGAAATTTAAAAGGCATCTGCAATCTCTCTACAGATTTGAGCTTCAATTTCCTGTTGACAATGGGAAGCCTTTAGGACAATCCTATCAAAGTGATCACCTCCTTCCTACTTCTCAGTTCCACCAAATAGCCTCAACTGTCAATCCCTCAGGAATATCCCAAGTATTGCCATGATGTTTTCCTGAATAAATATGACTCTTCTTTAGAATAGTCTTGGCTCCTTCCCCCAAAAACAGTAAATTTTCTTCTAGTATGTCTCCATTTCCCTTTTGAAAGTTATGATTGAATCTGCCTCCAGCACCCTTTCAAGCTGCCCCATCTCAACAAAACACTCGCAGGAAAGTGCAATTTCCCCCTCTCTGGTGAATCATGTGGAAGATGGGTTTAAACGGAGAAATGTCTGAGGAGGTTCTGGTGGGCGGACAGAGATATTTATCTTCACTCACTGCCCGTTTCTCACCTGACACACATATCTGCGTGATACTGCTTGCCATGCAATATACCCAGCAGCGTTGGGTTCTTGTTGTCTCGGAAATTTAACGTCACGTCATATACAGCAGCAACTGAAACACAAAGCAGAGAGGTGAGGATAGATTTGGTGGGGCAGCAGGAATGGCACAGCACACATCAGGATCGCTCAGACAAAGGGCACTGGCCTTCAGATGGTAATGGCCTTGAATGGCCAGGCTGAACAAGTGTTTTGTTTGAATTCATTCTTTGGATGTGGACATCGCTGACTAGCCAGCATTCATTGCCCATCCCTAATTGCCCTCGAGAAGGTGGCAGTGAGCTGCCTTCTTGAACAACTGCAGTCCAAATGGTGTAGGTACACTCACAGTGCTGTTAGGGAAGAAGTTTCAGGATTTTGACCCAGCGACAGTGAAGGAACGGTGATATATAGTGAGTGGCTTGGAGGGGAACCTCTAGGACTGGTGATCCCAGGTAACTCATGTCCTTCTAGATGTAGAAGTTGTGGGTTTGGAAGTTGCTAAAGCAGCTTTGGTGAGTTGCGACAGTGCATCTACTAAATGGTGCACACAGCTGCCACCGAGCGTATGTGTCAGTGGTGGAGGAAGCAAACGTTTTTGGAAGGGATGCTAACCAAGAGGGCTGCTTTGTCCTGGATGGTGTTGACCTTCTTGAGTGTTGTTGGAGCTGCATCCATCCAGGCAAATGGGCAGTATTCCATCACACTCCTGACCTGTGCCTTGTAGATGGCGGACAGACTTTGGGGAATCAGGAGGTGGGTTACTCGCTGTAGGATTCCCAACTTCTACCACGCTTTTGTATCCACAGGATTTATATAGTCAGTCCAGCTCAGTTTTAGGACAACGATAACCCCCAGGATGTTGTGATGGTTTATTGGACCATGAGTTGAAGAGAAAGGCAGGTATGATTGCTGTGGCTCAGGGCTGCTTCAGGGTACTTACGCGTCGGGGAACATGAGTAAGGGACAGCAAAGGGTATGTGCACAGACCTAGGCTGAACACCTCAAATGAGCCACAACCAAAAAAATGAGATACTAATCCCAATTTTATATCAAACTGAAAGTAGTGCTCAAGTTTACAACAGGCCAGTTAACTGCCCAGTCTCGAGACAGGGTTAGGGCCAGATCTGGAGCTGGGACTCAGAAACTGCAAAAAACAGGAATATTCTCCCACAGATGGGCTGTGGTAACGGATTCCATAAGGAAACACTCAGAGGCATTAGATTTATAACGAGCCGGATAAAGGTGTATGGGACCCATCCCCCAGTGAGAGTCAGTGTGTGGGGGACCCATCCCCCAGTGAGAGTCAGTGTGTGTGGGACCCGTACCCCAGTGAGAGTCAGTGTGTGTGGGACCCGTACCCCACTGAGAGTCAGTGTGTGTGGGACCCGTACCCCACTGAGAGTCAGTGTGTGTGGGACCCGTACCCCAGTGAGAGTCAGTGTGTGTGGGACCCGTACCCCAGTGAGAGTCAGTGTGTGTGGGACCCGTACCCCAGTGAGAGTCAGTGTGTGTGGGACCCGTACCCCAGTGAGAGTCAGTGTGTGGGGGACCCATCCCCCAGTGAGAGTCAGTGTGTGTGGGACCCGTACCCCACTGAGAGTCAGTGTGTGTGGGACCCGTACCCCAGTGAGAGTCAGTGTGTGTGGGACCCGTACCCCAGTGAGAGTCAGTGTGTGTGGGACCCGTACCCCAGAGAGAGTCAGTGTGTGTGGGACCCGTACCCCAGTGAGAGTAGGTGTGTGTGGGGGACCCGTACCCCAGTGTGAGTCAGTGTGTGTGGGGGACCCGTACCCCAGTGTGAGTCAGTGTGTGTGGGAGCCGTACCCCAGTGAGAGTCAGTGTGTGTGGGACCCGTACCCCAGTGAGAGTTGGTGTTGTGGGACTCGTACCCCAGTGAGAGTCAGTGTGTGTGGGACCCGTACCCCAGTGAGAGTCAGTGTGTGTGGGACCCGTACCCCAGTGAGAGTCAGTGTGTGTGGGACCCGTACCCCAGTGAGAGTTGGTGTTGTGGGACCCGTACCCCACTGAGAGTCAGTGTGTGTATGTATGGAAGAGGCTCAATGAATAGGAGACAATGTCAGGATGTTTGACTGGAGGTGGTGGGAGTGGGAATGGGTGAATAGCATGATTGGACATGACATCAGAAACTAGCTGGGGTCTTAGAGCTAGCAACACGCAATGCCAGTAATACAAAAACCAATCCAACGTGGGATAGCAAACCGTGTCACTGAGTGGCCCAGCTCACCTGTTCCCCTGAGGTATTCGACAGTAGTGGTAAACCCTTTGGTCCTTGGTAACAGGTGATATTTTAGCTTCGGCAAACCTTTTGATTCAGCAACTTCCATACTAATACGATGCTTCTTCTCCGTAAACCGTGTGCCTTCACAGTATAACAGGAACTAAAATAGGAAGAGCGTCACAGGTAATGATTCTATTCACAAACTGACCTATACTCAAGGCACTGACTCTCACTGAGGTACGGGTCCCACACACACTGTCTCTCACTGGGGTATGGGTCCCACACACACACTGACTCTCACTGGGGTACGGGTTCCACACACACACACTGACTCTCACAGGGGTACGGGTCCCACACACACTGACTCTCACTGGGGTACGGGTCCCACACACACACACTGACTCTCACAGGGGTACGGGTCCCACACACACTGACTCTCACTGGGGTACGGGTCCCACACACACACTGACTCTCACTGGGGTACGGGTCCCACGCACACACTGACTCTCACTGGGGTACGGGTCCCACGCACACACTGACTCTCACTGGGGTACGGCTCCCACACACACACACTGACTCTCACTGGGGTACGGCTCCCACACACACTGACTCACTGGGGTACGGCTCCCACACACACTGACTCTCATTGGGGTACGGGTCCCACACACACTGACTCTCACTGGGTACGGGTCCCACACACACTGACTCTCACTGGGGTACGGCTCCCACACACACTGACTCTCACTGGGGTACGGGTCCCACACACACTGATTCTCCCTGGGGTACGGGTCCCACACACACCAACTCTCACTGGGGTACGGCTCCCACACACACTGACTCTCACTGGGGTACGGGTCCCACGCACACACTGACTCTCACTGGGGTACGGCTCCCACACACACACACTGACTCTCACTGGGGTACGGCTCCCACACACACTGACTCTCCCTGGGGTATGGGTCCCACACACACTGACTCACTGGGGTACGGGTCCCACACACACACCGACTCTCACTGGGGTACGGCTCCCACACACACTGACTCTCACTGGGGTACAGGTTCCACGCACACTGGGTGGCTGGATGCTGCTTGCCAGCACAATACACTCTTCAGAGTGTCACATGACTTCTCCTAACTCAGTTCTCAATTTTTGCTGAAATATACTTTTTCTATTTGATCTTTAAACCCAGTGTTCTGGAACTGCTTTGGAAGTTACCTCTCCAAGAATGGAAAAATTCATTATGTTGCCTTTGAAGCCAGTACTTTTGGGTAAAATTGTCTTAACATTCCTTTATTCACTCATTATCTTTGCCAGTACTAAACCTTCCTTTCAAGGGTGGGCTAAATCTATGGTTGACACAGAGGACAAGGATAATGCTCAGTTGAAAAGCAGGACATACAAAGTGACAAGGAATTGTGGGAGACCAGAGCACTGGGAAACTTTTAGGATCAGCAGCAAAAAAACTAAAAAGTTTGAAAAAACTTTTAACACAGCATAAAACAGTAAGGGTTTCTACAGATATATAAATAGGAAACAGACGGCTCAGGTAAATGTGGGACCTTGTTAAAAAAGGGAGAAAGGCAGGAGGCAGGAAACTACCAGCTCGTCACTTTAACATCTATTATTGGCAAGACGCTGGAGTCAATAATCAAAGAGGAAATAGCTAATCATTTAGAAAAGCAGAATATAATCAAACCTAGTCAATGTGGTTTTAAGAAAGGTAAATCATTATTTTAAGTCTTTGAGGATGTAACAGGGAGGACAGAAAGAAGGAAACCTGTAGATGTAGTGTATTCAGATTTTCAAAAGGCATTCAACAAGGTGCCTCATAAGAGGCATAAAGTAAAAGCCCATGGAATTGGTGGAAGTGTGTTAGCATGGATTGAAAACTGGCTGTCACATACAAGTCATGATGTGGGTATGCCGGCGTTGGACTGGAATAAACACAGTAAAAAGTCTGACAACACCAGGTTTTAGTCCAAATAAATCGGTTGGACTAAAACCTGGTGTTGTCAGACTTTTTACTGTGTCACATACAAAACAGAGAGTTGGACTAAATGGGTCATAATCAGAGTGGAAAGATGCAACTAGTGGAGTAGCACAGGGATCAGTTCTTGATCTGCAACTGTTCACTACTTATATTCATGACCTGAAAGGAGGAACAGAATGTAAGGTTTCCAAATTTACTGATGATACAAAGAAAGGTGGAAGGGCAGGCTATGATGAGAACATAAGAAATAGGTGCAGGAGTAGGCCATCTAGCCCCTCGAGCCAAGGATATTGTGATCTTGCAACGAGATGTAGATAGATTGGGTGACTGGGCAAAAACCTGGCAAATGGAGTTTAATATGGGGAAGTGTAAGGTCATGCACTTTGGTCAGAGGCAGATTAAAAGGCAGATTATATAAATGGAGAGAGATTGCAGGTGAGTGAACTAGAGGGAGATCTGTGTTCGAGTGCATGAATCACAGAAAACTAGCAGGCAGGTCCAACAAATAGTTAAGAAGAAAAACAACATTTTGGCCTTTACTGTAAAAGGGTTGGAGTTTAAAAGCAGGGAGGTTTTACTGCAATTGGGCAGGGTGTGGGTGAGGTCTCACCTGGAACACTGCCTGCAGTTTCAGTCCCTTTACCTGAAAAAGGATATAGTAAGATTGGAGGCAGTCCAAGGGAGATTCACCAGGGTAATTCCTGGGACAAGAGGGTTGTCCTATCATGAGAGATTAAATAATCCGGGTCTGTCTTCTTTAGGAGTTTAGAAGAGCGAGGGGTGACCTTATTCAAACATATAAGATTCTGAAAGGGCTTGGGGTAAATGGTGAGATGCTTTCACCAGTGGGAGAGTCTCAAACAGGGGGACACAGCAACAAGACAAAGGGCTGGTCATTTAAAACTGAGGTGGGTAGAAATTTCTTCTCGCAGAGTGTGTTGAATCTCTGGAATTTGCTGCCCCACATGGTAGTGGAGACTGGATCATTAGAGGTATTTAAAATGGAGATGGATAAATATTTGATAGATCAAGGAATAGAGGGTGATGGGGAAATGGCACAGAATAGGAGTTAGAGGCCGGGACAGATCAGCCATGACTGTATTGAATGGTGGGGTAGGCTGGAACGGCCTAGTGACCTAATCCTGCTTCTACTCCTTGTGTTCTATTCTCTTTGAAATTCAAAAAGTGAAAACATATAATCCCTCTCCATTTCCTCCTGCAAATCTCTATCCATGTTATATTTACGTGTATCCTATCTTAGCTTAATTCACCTCCACTTCAAATGCCTGTTTTTACATCTCAGCCTTTTGATGATTTAAATGTTGTAGCCTGACCGTCTTCAATTAAATTAAACAAAAACAGAAAATGCTAGAGAAACTCAGCAGGTCTGACAGCATCAGTAGAGAGAGTCAATGTTTCGAGTCAGGCTGAACCATCTCTTGAGCTCTGACGGAGGGTCATCTAGACTCTTTTCTCTCTCCGCAGATGCTGTCAGGCGTGCTGACTTTCTCCAGCATTTTCTGTTTGTTTCAGATTCCAGCATCCACAGTATTTCCCCTTTATCTTCAACTTAATTAAACTAGTTTCACACAGTCCCACAAGTCTCCTTTGCAGTGTCCTACAGGAATTGGAAAATATGATATTTCTTTCCAGCAGGTATTTGAAGGTAGAAGTGAAGAGAATGGTTCACAGAGCATTTGGGATCTTGGCTTCATAAATTAAGGCATCGAGTACAAAAGTGGGGAGGTTATGATGAAAGTTCCAGTTAGGCACTAGCTCAAATCTCAGGACATCCAGTGTTGGACGTCACCACATTGTAGGAAGGGTGCAAAGGTCCTTGGGTGGGTGCGGAGATGATTTAACAGAACTGGTTGAGGGATGAGAGGATTTTAGCTACAAGCTAGGTTAGGTTGGAGAGTCTAGGTTACCTTCCTCTGCAAAAAAAGAGATTGAAAGGAATTTTGAATCAAATGTGCAGGTTTAGATCAGGCAGATAAAAAAAAAAGCAGTGAACATCGGGATTACGGAGACACTGACAGGAGGGAACGTAAGGAAGAGCATTTCTACATGTTGACAGGTAATGCCCTTGACCTTGATGCTCATGAGGATGGTGGAAGCAGCAATAATGAACAATTTCAGGTGGAAACTGGCTGAGTAATTGAAGGAAATATTATGGATTACGGCATAAAGTGGGAGATGGAACTGACAGGGATAGTCAACAAAGAGGGCTTAGATACAGAGTAAAGCTCCCTCTACACTGTCCCCCCATCAAACACTCCCAGGACAGGTACAGCATGGGTTAGATACAGAGTAAAGCTCCCTCTACACTGTCCCCCCACCAAACACTCCCAGGACAGAGGTACAGCACGGGGTTAGATACAGAGTAAAGCTCCCCCTACACTGTCCCCCCATCAAACACTCCCAGGACAGAGGTACAGCACAGGGCTTGATAAAGCTGCCTCAACACTGCTTTCCAAGTGCGATAAGGATTCCATAGCTTTTCAGGAATTCCATATTTGTTCCACTAGGTATCTTAGTTTCTCTCTTGTACTGGTGTTTGTTGTTTCAAAGCAGTGCCTAGAGTTGTGTACTCACCCACATATATTCTGGGTAGTCCCGTAAAGCCTTTAATCCATTCACAACTGTGTCTCTGTCTTCATCCCAACGACGTTTACAAAAGACTATCTCCAGGAAATACCACGTCCACCCAATCAGAGGCACATACAGCAATTCCTTCTTTGCCAACACTTTGGAGCTCTGTAAATATCAGAGAAATGAATAAAACAGGTATGCTTAAGCAATATAAGACAAGTGGAAATTCTGATCACACACCTTGCCCTCTCAACACCACTCTGCTCCTTGTTTAACAGGATTCTAGCTATTTGTTGAAGTCAAAACTAAGAGACAAACTTTTCTTGCTGAGTTTATTGACTTTGTTCAGTGTAAATACTCCTTGCCCAAATCCAGGGTCCCAGCTATCTCCTATTCATAATGTTCTTTTAAATAAACAAATCAATTAAATAAACTAATTAACAAAGTGATATCCCCTTAAAGAGGCACTGTAGCAAAGGACAAAAGTTGAAAGGAAACATATCTTCAGTGTCACTGGGTCACAATCCTCATACTTCCTCCCTAACATTGTGGGTGTACCTACACATTGGGAATTAGTGGCTGAAGACGATAGCTCACCACCACCTTCTTGAGGGCAATTAGATATCAGCAATCCCAGCCAGCCCACTTCCCACAAGATGAAATTTTAAAAAATGAACTATAACAATATAATTGATAAGACAATAACACCACTTCTCCGATCCGTAGACACCCATACTTCACTCCCACACCCTGTGCCCCCACCTCACATCACCCAACAAGCCAAGCATATCCAAAAACTCATTGACCAGCCCTCTAGCCCTCACTGTCAAGTGTTCAACCCAGCTACACTCACAATGGTAGATATTCTTTCATGCTTTTAGCTACATTAACACTCCCATCACCCTCCCACAACATTTTCAGTTCTGGCACAGTTCATTAGTGTTCATTGGGATCATCACCCAGGACACTGCAAAATAAGACATAAAATCAAGAAATGCACACAGAGCGATTTGTAGCAACAGGTTCTAAACCAATTGTAAAGTCCCTGCTCTGAGCAGGGAGAAAAGAATGGGGAATCAAATTAAAACAGGAGCGTGCAGGACAGTCTCCTATTCCACATGCCTTGGAAAAACGGTAAAAAGGTTAGTGTTACTGACCCCTAGGATTCCATATCTCTCGCACATGGTCCAACCGCAGAGGAAGTCAATCTCAAAATTGTGATTTAAGATGACAATAACATGTTCTTTGCCAAATTTGTCCACCGTGGCTTGGTCAGTGAAAAGTGTACATTCGGTGCCTGACCACCATTCCAGCAGCAAAACCAGCTCTACAGACACAGACAGCAAAGAGCCAAGATTAACAAGCACATCAGAAGCACAGAGACCAAGAAACACATCAATCCAGCTGGCCAGAAGAGAGATTAAAACAAGAAACATCAATCATCAAGGACAGGGAGTAAAATGTGTTCTGAGCCATTTGCTCGGAAGACAATGTGGAAGAGTATTTGAAATGTTACTCACTGGCAGCGAAGTTTCAACAGCAAGAAACCCGGCAGAAACCCAGTCATTACTGAAAACTTCTATTATTTGGCGTTCTTTTTGGAAACTTTTGCCAGTGCATTGTGGCCAAAGATCTCCCTCTACACTGTCCCCAACAAACACTCCCAGGACAGGTACAGCATTGGATTAGATTCAGAATAAAGCTCCCTTTACATTGTCCCCATCAAACATTCCCAGGACAGGTACAGCATTGGATTAGATTCAGAATAAAGCTCCCTCTACACTGTCCCCATCAAACACTCCCAGGACAGGTGCAGCATTGGATTAGATTCAGAATAAAGCTCCCTTTACACTGTCCCCATCAAACATTCCCAGGACAGGTATAGCATTGGATTAGATTCAGAATAAAGCTCCCTTTACACTGTCCCCATCAAACATTCCCAGGACAGGTACAGCATTGGATTAGATTCAGAATAAAGCTCCCTTTACATTGTCCCCATCAAACATTCCCAGGACAGGTACAGCATTGGATTAGATTCAGAATAAAGCTCCCTCTACACTGTCCCCATCAAACACTCCCAGGACAGGTGCAGCATTGGATTAGATTCAGAATAAAGCTCCCTTTACATTGTCCCCATCAAACACTCCCAGGACAGGTACAGCACGGGGTTAGATACAGAGTAAAGCTCCCTCTACACTGTCCCCCCATCAAACACTCCCAGGACAGGGACAGCACGGGGTTAGATACAGAGTAAAGCTCCCTCTACACTGTCCCCATCAAACATTCCCAGGACAGGTACAAGGTTAACAGGTAAATACATGTATAATATATCTCAGTCTCCAAGCGGAACCATATCCACTCAGGGATAGCTTTCCGGTCAGTTAAGCAGCCCCATTTTGTTACAGGTGTGCTGGTACTCGAGAATAAGGATGAAATGTGTGGGAATTGAGCCAACTATGAGCAGGATTTTTATAGGAATGGGCCACGACTGCATCTCCTAATCCCAGTAAATCTGAAACGTGTGCTGAGCACAGTCAGACCAGGGAGAGGACTGCGATGAATACTCACGGCTCCAAAGAGAGTAAGCGAGTCGGCAGTTGAGATGCCGATATAGCTGCTTGTTGATTGGCCAGATCGGGAGGGTGCACAGTTGGATGAAGTTGATGAACAAGCCGCTGACAACAAACACAAATCCAAGTAAAAGGTGAATGATGAACTGTGTCTTTAGGTAGGCGATCACACTCATCTTTTAATCAGTAACGTTTACAAGGCCCCTCACTCAGAATTACCGTCCTGCAACAGACAGAAGAACAAGCCATCAATTTAACCCTCACACTCCGGCACAGTGATACCATTTCACAAGAAAGGTGGAGGGTACTCAGTCCACCCTCTAATCCCATTAGATATTTCATTAATTATCTTCAAACTGTATCCACCGATATCATCCTACCTGCCACTGGAAACACTTTCAGACGCGGGAGAGACAACAGGATTTGGGTGAAGTTGGTGGGGTTGGGAATTAAATGGTGGCATGGGGGAGGGAGGCAGCAGCTGGAGCTGAAGTGAGAGAGAGAGTCCAGTTTGGAGTTGGGAGTGGTTTGATAGTCAGTATCACAGTGGAAGGACAATACAATGAGTTTTATGTCATTCACGTGAGAAATTTCCTGGATAAAGGGGCTACCTTGTGAAGAAAGGTTGAAAAGGTTGGGCCTGTATCCGTTAGATTTCTGAAAAATAAGGGGATCTTATTTAACACATCAGATTCTGAGGGAACCTGACAGGATGGATTCTGAAAGTTTTTTTTTCCTTGTACAGTAATCTAGAATAGGGGCCACAGTTTAAGGAGTTTCCCATTTAAGATAGAGGTGAGGAGAAATATTTTCTCTCCAAGTATTGCTAATTCTTTGAAATTTTCTCCCTGAGAGGAGGAGGAGGAGGTTTGGGCATTTAAAACATTCAAGGCTGAATTAGCAGAGTTTAGCTCCAACAGGGTTGTGGGAGCCACACAGGAAAGTGGAGATGGGACCAAGATGAGAGCAGCCATGGTCTTATTGAATAGCAGAGCAGGTCTGAGCAGCCAAGTTAACTACTCCTGCTCCTATTCCTTATGACCTTCCTGCTGTTGAAAATCTCAAAACCGAGACTGTATCACACCCACTGTAGGCAGGCTCTGCCATTGACTGCAGGATGGGTCATATGGCTCTCTCTCCCTGTAAGAGGTCTCACAACACCAGGTTAAAGTCCAACAGGTTTATTTGGTAGCACAAGCCACTAGCTTTCGGAGCGCTGCCCCTTCATCAGGTGAGTGGGAGTTCTGTTCACAAACAGGGCAAATAAAGACACAAACTTAATTTACAAAATAATGGTTGGAATGAGAGTCTTTACAGGTAATGAAGTCTTAAAGGTGCAGACAATGTGAGTGGAGAGAGGGTTAAGCAGAGTTTAAAGAGGCAGGACAGTTAGTGAGATTTTGCAAGCCTAGGCAAGTCGTGGGGGTTACAGATAGTGTGACATGAACCCAAAATCCCGGGTGAGGCCGTCCTCACGTGTGCGGAACTTGGTTATCAGTTTCTGCTCAGCAACTCTGCGCTGTCGTGAAGGCAGCCTTGGATAATGCTGACCCGAAGATCAGAGGCCGAATGCCCATGACTGCTGAAGTGTTCCCTGACTGGAAGAGAACAGTCTTGCCTGGTGATTGTTGAGCGATGTTCATTCATCCGTTGTCGTAGCATCTGCATGGTTTCCCCAATGTACCATGCCTCGGGACATCCTTTCCTGCAGCGTATCAGGTAGACAACGTTGGTCGAGTTACAAGAGTACGTACCGTGTAGCTGGTGGATGGTGTTCTCACGTGAGATAATGGCATCCGTGTCAATGATCCTGTGATAGGGTTGTGTGGTGTCGTGGTCACTGTTCTCCTGAAGGCTGGGTAGTTTGCTGCAGACAATGGTTTGTTTGAGGTCGTGTGATTGTTTGAAGGCAAGAAGTGGGGGTGTGGGGATGGCCTTGGTGAGATGTTCGTCTTCAATGACACGTTGAAGGTGCCGGAGAAAATGTCGTAGCTTCTCCACTCCAGGGAAGTACTGGATGACGAAGGGTACGCTGTCCACCATGTCCCGTGCTTGTCCTCTGAGGAGGTTGTGTGGTTTTTCACTGTGACGCGTTGAAACTGCCGATCGATGAGTTGAGTGCCATATCCTGTTCTTATAAGGGCAATTTTCAGCATCTGGAGGTGTCTGTTGCGATCCTCCTCATCTGAGCAGATCCTGTGTGTACGGAGGGCTTGTCCGTCGGCAAGGGTGTTTTCTTCCTGTTCAGGAACACTTCAGCGGTCACAGACAGTTGGCGTCTAATCTTCAGATAAGTGTTCTCCAAGGCAGCCTTCATAACACATGACAGCGCAGAGTCACTGAGCAGAGACTGAAAGCCAAGTTCAGCACACGAGGACGGCCTCAACTCGGATCTTGGCTTTATGTCATGCTATCCGTAACGCCACAACCTGCCTGGGCTTGCAAAATCTCACTAACTGTCCTGGCTGGAGACAATACACATCTCTTTAACCTGTGCTTAACCCTCTCTCCACTCACATTGTCTGTACCTTTAAGACCCTCTCACCACTCACATTGCCTGTACCTTTAAGACTTGATTACCTGTAAAGACTCGCATTCCAACTATTATTTTGTAAATTGAGTTTGTCTCTTTAAATGCCCTGTTTGTGAATACAACTTCCACTTACCTGATAAAGGAGCAGCACTCTGAAAACTAATGGCTTGTGCTACCAAATAAACCTGTTGGACTTTAACCTGATGTTGAGAGACTTCTTACTGTGCTTACCCCAGTCCAATGCCAGCATCTCCACAATACCTCTCTCGCTGCCTAGTTGATGAGTGAATCACTGGAGCTGATTTCTGAAGTGTACTGGCCTTCAATTCTTACTGTGTAAACAGGACTATTGCTGTGCGTCTATTCCCAGGGTCAGCGATACTTTCCATAGTTGTTTCTCTCTGAAAGGATGTTGCTGTTTGTTGAGCACTGTGTAAGGGATCTTGGGGAGCAGCTATTCACACTGATGTAACTGACTCCTTTCCATAAACCAGAAGCATTGTATTACAGTGCTGTTTAATATAGAGGCAGCCCAGTACACGCATCATAAGAAGCAAGGCAACAAGCCATCGATTCTATGTCTTTTATTGTGGAATTTTCTTGTTTATCACAGGGGGCAAAGGTCCCACAGCTCACACAACTAAAGAGAAATTTGGAAAGGGAACATTTATATAGAAACAAAATTCAAATGAGTTAAGAAAGATGGACTACATTGATGGTGGGAAAGTATAGACCAGCTCACTGTGGAAAACGACTGGAGGGAGAAATGTGGAGATAAAAACATAGAATAACAACCATGGGAGATTTGAACTGTCTCAAATAAACTTGCCAGAGGTTGTGAAAGGGAGCAGAGGATGTGTTAGCCTGTGCAGAATATGAATAGATTAAATGTACAAAAAATATTTTTGCTTTACGGAGTCCAAAAATAAGGAACCTAAATGGAAGAAAGTCATTAATAAATCCAATGGGAATTCCAGAGAAACAACTTTACCCAGAGAGTGGGGAAAATGTGGAGCCCACTTGCTCTCACAGAGAGTGTTTGAGGTGAATAGTGCAGATACATTTAAGGGGAAGATAGGTAATTACTGAGAGAGAAAGGAATTGAAGCTTATGCTACTATAGTGAGAAGCAATTGAATGGGAGGAGGCTCAGGTAGAGTATAAGTACCAGCACAGACCAATTGGGCTGAATGGCCTGTTTCTACACTGCAGATTCTAGGTAAAAGTCCATCATGATACACAGTTATCCCAATCCAATTCAGAAAACACTGGAGCCGCAAGATCAAATCATATAGAAGTCACAGGATAAAAATTCATCTACACCAGTGTGTGCGTTCCCATCCTCATTCAACAATCCAATCAGCATATTCTTGATACCTTTCTCCCTTATCGATCTAACTTCACCTTAAGTGTGTCAAAGCTCTGAGATTCAACTATTCTTTGTGCTACCTCTGCATAATTGTTTCCTGGAATCATTAACAATCTTGTAGTGATGCCGGTGTTGGACTGGGGTGGGCACAGTAAGAAGTGTACTTTCTTAACTGTCTTAGATTAAGATTCTTAGTTTTGCTGTCTTCATAAGTGGAAGCATCTTATCAAACCTTACCTTAAATCGAAAAGATTTTAACCTATAACCTTCTCTATTCTTGAGCAAACAGCCAGAGATTAATAGAGCAAACTTTTCCCATACTAAATGATTACCTCTGGTTATATATCTAGAAAATAAGAATAAATGAATCTGAAAGGAAATCCCAGCAACACAGAATTGAATGAAGCAGCTAGCCAGGGCCAAATACTGAGGGTGAGACTTATGAGGACAGGTTGCATGAACAGGTGTATATTCCCTTGAGTTTAAAAGATTAGGGGATAATCTAATTCATCTGTTTAAGATGATTGAAGGAGATGGAATTGCAGTTGGAGAAACTGTTTTTTCTAATGCAGAGGTCCAGAACAAGGGGAAAGAACCTTAAATTAGAGCTACTGAGATGTGATGTCAAAAAGCACTGTTTCACACAACAGACAACCACGCAGCACGACCTGGACAAATGGCAAAAACATTCAATTCATGTGTCAAGGAATGACCATCCCCAATGAGAGAGAATCTAATCATCGCCCTTGACAATCAATTGCATTGATGAATCCCCTCCATCAACATCACTGACCAGAAACTCAACTGGATTGCCATTTAAATACGGTGGCTCCCTGAGCAGCTCAGAGATAAACGCACCTCCTGACTCCCCAAAGCCTGTGCACCATCTACACAGCACAAATCAGGAATCTGATGGAATACTCTCTGCTCGTCTGGATGAATGCAGCACCAACACTTGAGAAGCTCAACACCATCCAGGACAAAGTAGCCCACTCGACTGGGGTTCTCTACCCCAGAGAATTGTTGAATTGATTTAAGCTGGGTTAGACAGAGTTTGAGTCTTTCAGGGAATTAAGGTAATGGGAAGCCTGTGGAAAAATGCAGAGGAAGCTGAAGGGTTTCCATGATTGCTCTGAACAGCAGAGCAAACTGGAAGGGCGAATCCTTTTTTTTACACTCGACAATGTGCAGTACCAGTGCGCACATGATCGCATACAACAACTGAAAGTGTCCTCATTGCCAAAACCTTCAAGAGTATCATTGTGGAGTAACTCAGTGTACAAACTGTTATATGTGATTGGGTCTGTACTCGTTGGAGTTCAGAAGGATGAGGGGGGATCTCATTGAGACGTATAAGATAATGAAGGAGATGGATAGGGTAGAGGTAGAGAGATTCTTCCCGCTCAGAAAGGACAGCAGGACTAGAGGGCACAGCCTCAAGATAAGGTGGGGGGGGCAGTTTAGAACGGAGTTGAGGAGGAACTTCTTCACTCAAAGGGTGGTGAATCTCTGGAATTCTTTGCCCATTGAAGTAGTGGAGGCTGCCTCGCTAAATATACTTAAGTCACGGGTAGATAGGTTTCTGATAGACAGGGGAATTAAGGGTTATGGGGAGAAAGTTAAGGGTTATGGGGAGCTATGAGGAGAGGCTGAATAAACTAGGCTTGTACTCGTTAGAGTTTAGAAGAATGAGGGGAGATCTCATTGAGACGTATAAGATGATGAATGGGATGGATAGGATAGAGGTGGAGAGACTCTTCCCGCTCAAAAAAGACAGTAGGACTAGGGGGCACAGCCTCAAGATAAAGGGGAGGCGGTTTAGAACAGAGTTGAAGAGGAACTTCTTCACTCAAAGGGTGGTGAATCTCTGGAATTCTCTGCCCGTTGAAGTGGTGGAGGTTGCCTCGCTAAATATTTTTAAGAAGCGGGTTACATAAGAACATAAGAAATAGGAGCAGTAGGCCATCCGGCCCCTCGAGCCTGCCCCGCCATTCAATAAGATCATGGCTGATTTGTCGTGACTCAGCTCCACCTTCCCGCCCTCTCCCCATAACCCTTAATCCCCTCTCTCTTATCAAAAACCCATCAACCCGTTTCTTAAAAATATTTAGCGAGGCAGCCTCCACCACTTCAACGGGCAGAGAATTCCAGAGATTCACCACCCTTTGAGTGAAGTTTGATGGGTTCTTGATAAGAGAGGGGATTAACGGTTATGGGGAGAGGGCGGGAAGGTGGAACTGAGCCACGACAGATCAGCCATGATCTTATTGAATGGCGGGGCAGGCTCGAAGGGCTGGATGGCCTCCTCCTGCTCCTATTTCTTATGTAACAGCCTAAAATAGAGGTCCAATTCTGAAATTGCATAAAAATCAAAAGGATTTGAGAAGCAGTAAAGAATAAAGTCTGATAACTAACGGGAACGAATCAGGCCCCGTTGCATTTCCTTCTCTATGAACAGTATGCACTACCCGTATAAAGCGTAAGAAACAATGCTTTTTACTGTATAACAATAAATCAAATGAAAATCAAAAAAGAGGCCCTTCAGCCCATCAAGCCTGCACTGATGCATGAAAGGCCCTGACTTGCCCACCTAATCCCACTTGCCAGCACTTGGCCCACAGCCTCGAATGTTATGATGTGCCAAGTACTCATCCAGGTACTTTTTAAAGGATGTGAAGCATCCTGCCTCCACCACCCTCCCAGGCAGCACATCCCATTGCATACTCAATGAATTGTGTGAGAGCAGCTTCTCCAACAGTAACCAGAACTACAGCATCAGATCAGGAGAATATAAACTTGTCACAGTTTGTACACAATTCATATTGAGTGCCAATGTGGAGTGCCATAAGCGCAGACAAGGGTCATGCGTGGAAGAGGGGACTCACAATGTGAAATGGCGGCACGGGCTCATTGGGCCGAAGGGCCTGTTTCCCGTGGTGTTGTTCTTTGTTCACCACAAGCGGTGAAGGACTGGATTTCCAGGAAACCTCTGTCACACAACTCAAAGCCAATATTGCGCTGTAATTGGTGATCTCTATCTGCAACATTTTCCGCATTGCTCCCTCTCTCGGCTTCAAATAAAGAAAAGGAACTGTACAGAACAGTGTTGCTAAGCAACATGAGGCTTAGCTGCTGATAACGGAACAGGTTCACTGGCACATCAACAAATCCTTCGTGAACAAAGCAGTTGTCAAACGGGATAATCAGTCACTATCAGCTGCAGCAGAACCCAAAACAAGGGGATGAAGAGGATCAACACCTACTCTTCCTGACTCTGTCTTAGAGGCTGTTACTCAGTGGGAACCACTCAACCCTGGCTCAGGAGTCTGGCTTCCAACCCAAATTATGAGGCTGCACTGCCGGGGGGTGGGCGCTGAGGGAGCGCCGCACTTCATTTTGGATACAATGATACAGAGATCCTGCCTGCGCTGTCGGGTGGTCTGAACACATACTGGGGCTTCTGTTCCAACAGTTGTGGATCGCTTCTCTCTTGTTTCCTGCGTCAATGTTCATCCCTCCACAAACAGCACAGAATAATAAGTCCTCTCACTTCCACAACTCCATTTGGAGCAGTTTGCTGTAGCCCCATTTAGCTGCTGCATTTGCTGCATAACAGCAATTACACTTCCAAAATCCTGAAAGTACTTGATTTGCTGTCAAATATGACATCCTGAGGTCACAAAAGGAACCATACCAAGCTGTGATACAATCAGAAAGAATGCTTTCTATGGTGCATCTGTAAACACTGGTGAGTCATAATGGACATACCAAATCTCCTTCGTCTTCTGACAGGGGTGTCTGGTGGGCTTCCTTAACTATAGTGTTGGCATGGGCGTAGCGGGTGTTGGTATTGCACACAGGGGGGTTTGTCCGGATTAAACTCCATCTGCCATTTCTATGCCCAACATTCCAGTATATTTATATCCTGTTGTACCCTCTGATAATCTCTGGCACCCAGCAACTCTACCAATCTTCGTGTCATCTGCAAACTTACTAATTAGACCACCCACATTTTCCTCCAGATACTTTATATATATACTACAAACAGCAGAGGTCCCAGCAGTGATCATTGCGGAACACCACCAGCTACAGATCTCCATTCTAAAAAGCATCCTTCCACCGTTACTCTGTCTTCTATAACCAAGCCAGTTCTGTATCCACCTAGCCAGCCCTCCCCGAATCCCATGCGATTTTTGCTTTTGCACCAGTCTATGTGGATCCTTGTCAAATGCCTCACTAAAGTCCATATAAACTACATCCACAGTCCTTCCCTCATCAATTATCTTTGTCACCTCTTCAAAAAACTCAATCAAGTTGGTGAGACAGGATCTTTCCCGTGCAAACCCGTGCCACCTGTTACTTACTAGTCCATTTTCCTCCAAATATGCAAACACCTTGTCCCTCAGTATCTTCTCCGAAAGATTCCCCACCACTGATGTCAGGCTCACTGGCCTGTAATTTCCAGGAGTATCCCTGCCTCCTTTCTTACACAAGGAAACAACACTGACTGTTCTCTAGTCCTCTGGAACCTCACCTGTGATCCAACAGGATGTGAAGATATTTGTTAAGGCCCCAGCTATTTCTCCCCTTGCCTCCCGCAGTAACCTGGGATAGATCCCATCCCGCTCCGGGAACTTGTCTCTCGATGCAATTTAAAATACTCAACACTCTCTTCTATATGTTGACATTCTCTAGGGCGTTCACACACCCATCCCTGACCTCAATATCCGTAATGTCCTCCTCCTCCTTGGTGAATAACGATAAAGTATTCATGAAGGATCTCACCCCTCCCTGTTAGTTCATGCATAACTTCCCTCCACTGTCCTTGAGTGGGTCCACTCTTTCTTTTGCTACCCTCTTGCTCCTAATATATGTATAAAAAGCCTTGAGATTCTTCTTGATCCTGTTTGCTAAAGACTTTCATGGCCTCTTTTAGCCCTCCTAATTCGATGTTTAAGTTCCTTCCTACTTCCACTATACTCAAGGGCTTTGTCAGTTTTTAGATGCTTAGACTAGCGAATGCTTCCTTTTTCCTTCTGACTAAGCTTACAATTTCCCCTCTCATCCATGGTTCCCAAATCCTGCCATTTCTATCCTTCATTTTTGTGGGGAAATGTCTGTCCTGCATTTCAAACAATGGCCTTTAAAAGCCTCCCACATACCAAACGTAGATTTGCCCTTGAATGTCTGTTTCCAATCCACATTCCCCAGTTCCTTCTAATTATGAAGTATTGGGCCCTTGCCCAGTTAAGCACCCTCATCTGAGGAACACTCTTGTCCTTATCCATGATGAAACTGGGATGGTGTGACATTGGTGAGATTTGAAAATATGGTGGGGGTGAGGTGGGCTTGTAATTATATTAAAATACATTTAAATGAGGTTCTCGCCCTTTGTAGTGAGGTTCACACCCAGATTGTGGAACGTGTTCTCTCCGGCGAGAGTCTGTTTGCCGATTCTCTAGATTTTCAGCCCACACTACTGCCCGGTACGGAGATCACTCACTCTTTTAAACTCCAGCGAATAACCGCTCAACTTGCTCTCCTGTCCAGGGTCTAATCTAGCAACACGGAATTACAGAGACAGAGGTGGAAAACCATCTTTGATCTCGTGGGACTTGGTTTAAAAACAAATTAACATTTTAATTCTTCAGTCTCACAATCCTAGTGTCAGAGGAAGTGACAGGTTACATAGACGGAAACCAAAAACTGCAGCCCAGAATAACAACCGCTCAAACAGAGAGAGATCACCATGCCAAAAACCAAAAAGAAGTGAAGTTATAGAGCATCACCCAATCACAAGAGCCAACACTGGCCATTCACTGCCCCTCTGGGAAAGCAGGGAAACTCTGCTTTCACACAGGAAGGACCACCTGGTTAAGCATCCAGAAAACCCACTCAACAAGCAAAAGTGAGGTGCTGCTGCTGTGTTCCATTCAGCCCACCTCCTTACCCTTGCAGCAGCAAGCTGCACCCAGGGGCTTGTTCCACCATGACTAAATCTATCCGACCACACACATTCAGCTGACTCAGGTACCAGAATCGAACTGGGAAGATAGCATCAGGTCATGCTGAATACTTAAAGCAGCTGCTGGAAATCTGAAAGAAAAACAGCAAATGCTGGAAAAACTCAAGATGTCTGGCAGCATCTGCAGAGAGAAACAGTTAGTGATACAGACTCCAAACATTAACTCTGTCTCTTTCTACAGATACTGCCAAACCTGCTGAGTTTATCCAGCATTTTCTGTTTTGATATCACTGCACCATGCTCAGCTATGTTCTTTCCAGGAGTTGCCCACATATCAGCAGATTGTGGTCCTCCTGGACACATTCACCACTCCAACATCAAAAAATGATCTCTTGTTAGGGCCAGGAACTAAGTTTGGATTACATCAAAGGGAGGAGGCAACACTCAGACCAAATCTAAATGGAATGGTGGAAGGAACAAATGGAACAGTAATGAGACTGAAGAAATGATTCATTCAGCAGCCCTGAAAGCAGCAAGGTGAAATTAAAATGATAAGAACATAGAGAGAAAGAACTAAAGTCGGTAATATGCTCCAGAGTCAGCGCCTACATTCAATAAACAATCACTCCCTTGTTCACATTGCTGTGGGTGGGTCTGGGAGTCAAAGTCTAACCAGATAAGATTGGCAGATTTCCTCCGGAAAGGACATTAAACCAAATAAATGGATTTGTACATCAATGCAGGATTTCTGTGACCTTCGTGACAGACGCAAGCTTTCTTCCCACATTTATTTAAACTCCCCAGCTACTACGGTGGGATCTCAACTGTCCAGATCTGAGTTACATAACCTCTGTGCTACTGTACACCTTTTGAATATTTGTGGAAGGTGAACATTCTTATAACACTAGATACAGGGTGTTCAGTACAGCTGGTCTGTGTAGGGACTTGAATAACTATCCTTTAATTAGAATTTCTGCTCTCTCTCTCTCAGCCAATTTGCCATTGATTCTGCCATTTGATTGGCTTCTTAACCAGGGGTTCCCTTATTAAAGGCTTTTGAAAATCCAAGTACAATGCACTGCATTACTCAGATCACTCCCTGGGGAGGTGGTGGTGCAGTGATAATGCGCTGAGGAATGGGTTCAAATCCCACTATGGCAGATGGAAATAAAGATATAGATTGTCACTAACAGAGAAAGATTAAGTTACTGCTCAGAGTACATACTCACTGCTACCCTACACTTACACATTCTGTTTAAGTAGTACTGGCTATTCTGGAAATGCAGATGGGCACAATCTAATGTTAGGGAACTCAGTGAACTGTCCATCCAAACAGAGATCAAAATCCAACAGTGCAACGGATTGTCCAAACCAGAGTAGCCAGTGAGACCCATCCTTCCACTAGTTAGTGCTTCTGTCCCAGGGCAGCAGGCCTCCTGCTGTATATGAGCCAGATACAACCCAATGCCTCAGAGCCCCCAGTGCAATTTCTGCACTTCTCCTGTCCTCACATGGTTCACTCTGCATATGACAACAAACACCACAACAGCTGTGACAGAGCAGGTGGGCCAGCTTTCACTGGGAAAAGGCATGGCAGAGCAAGACACAGAAACACTGATTAGAAATCACTCAGTCGCAGATCTGATCAGCTAGACAAACAGGTAAACATCAAGTCAATAACAGCTGATGCTGAACTAGACGACACTGGCCAGAAGTGTCGGAATAAATATCTCTACTCCATTGAGTCACTGGGACACTGCATGGCACCATCTCAAACACCAAACCAGCCCTGAGGAGAAACATGAACAGGAGGTGCTGATCACTGTGCTGACTAAAAACACACCTTTCCAATCTCCACAATCATCTTTCAAGTTGTTGTTACTTACAGCTTGATCAGTTGAGTCCAGCAGACAGTAACAGTGGTTAACCAGAAGCTGACAAATTGGCCCTGGTCTCTGCTCTCCAATCTGCCTCCTTTCAGCCTTAGATTATTGCATGGTCAATCCTGAGGGTGAATGTCAGCCAAGGTCACACAACTGACATGTTTGTCAACAGCCATGAAGTCATTCTGATGTCATGGCATGTCAGCAGGATGAGATGAGGAATCTGAAAAGCAGCATTCCTCATCTGTTGAAGAACATGTAAAAAAGGAATTGTCCACAACCTTGGGGTTGTTGCTCACTCACACAGGAACGGAATTCCGGAAAAACAACAACAGCTACAGTGCAACCTCACACAACCAACTTGCAAAGAAAAAAATTCACCCACAGTGACAGCTACATAACAACCTTTGGACAAGAACAAGGGAATTATACTATAACCAATCACAAACTCTGGACACGTACCAATCAGCTGATCACCCCAACTCCACGTTAATGAAGTCAAAGAACAAAGGGCAGACTGAAGTGCTCAGAAGTCACACTGCCACATCACCAGTATTCCACTTCACATAAATATTACCTTCATCTCAGCAGCTCACAACCACTGCAACAATCTTCACATCAAATGTTTACTTTATAAAGGGGATCAGTCGAGAGGATGCAGTTCGTTGCATTACATTTTCTTACAGAAACAACTCACAAACAACATGGGGTGGCATGGTAGCACAGTGGTTAGCACTGTGCTTCACAGCACCAGGGACCAGGGTTCAATTCCCAACTTGGGTCACTGCTGGTGTGGAGATTGCACATTCTCCTCGTGTCTGCATGGGTTTCCTCTCAAATTGTGAAAGGCGTGCTAATTAGGTACATTGACCCAAATAGGTTGCAGACTGTGGCGACTAAGGGAATTTCACAGTAACTTCATTGCAGTGTTAATGTAAGCCTTACTTGTGACTAATAAATAAATTTTATGTTGATGTGGACTTTAGCAAACTCTTTGACAAGATACCACATGGTGGGTTGTTGCATAAGGTTAAATCTCACAGCATCCAGGGTGAGGTAGCCAAATGCATACAAAATTGGCTTGACGACAGAGGACAGAGAGTGGGTGTAGAGGGTTGTTTATCAAAGTGGAGGCCTGTGACCAGCGGTGTGCCTCAGGGATTAGTGCTGGTTCCACTGTTATTTGTTATTTATATTAATGATTTGGATGAGAATTTAGTAGTCATGGTTAGCAAGTTTGCAGATGACATCAACCTTGGTGGCATGGTGGATAGTGAAGAATTAGGATTGCAACAGGACCTTGATCAATTAGGCCAGTGGACTGGTGAATGGTAGATGGAGTTTAATTTAGATAAATGCGAGGTGGTGCATTTTGATAGATTGAACCAGGGCAGGACTTACTCAGTTAATGGTAGGACACTGGGGAGAGTTCGGAACAAAGAGATCTAGGGGTACATGTTCATAGCTCCTTGAAAGTGGAGTCACAGGTGGACAGAGTGGTGAAGAAGGCATTTGGCATGCTTGGTTTCATTGGTCAGAACATTGAATACAGGAGTTGGGACGTCTTGATGTTGTACAAGACATTGGTAAGACCACACTTGGAATACTGTGTGCAGTTCTGGTCACCCTATTATAGAAAGGATATTAAACTAGAAAGAGAGTGTAGAAAAGATTTACTAGGATGCTACCAGAACTTGATGGATTGAGTTATAAGGAGAGGCTGGATAGACTGGGACTTTTTCCTCTGGAACAGAGGAGACTTAGGGATGATCTTACAGAGGTCTATAAAATAACAAGGGGCATAGATCAGCTAGATAGTCAATATCTTTTCCCTAAGGTAGGGGAGTCCAAAACTAGAGGGCATAGGTTTAAGGTGAGAGAGGAGAGATACAAAACATTCCAGAGGGGCAATTTTCCCCCCCCCCCAGACAGAGGGTGCTGAGTGTCTGGAACAAGCTGCCGGAGGTCGTTGTAGAGGTGGGTACAATTTTGTCTTTTAAAAGGCATTTAGACAGTTCCATGGGTAAGATGTGTATACAGGGACATGGGTCAAACACGGGCAACTGGTATTAGCTTAGTCATCAAAAAAGGGCAGCACAGACAAGTTGGGCCAAAGGGCCTGTTTCCATGCTGCATAACTCTAACCATTAACAACAAATCATGGCTAGGTACTTCACCAGCACCGTACCCCAGTGTTATACAGTGAGAGACCCATCCCCACCAGCACCGTACCCCAGTGTTTTACAGTGACAGACCCGCACCCACCAGTACTGTACCCCAGTGTTGTACAGGGACAGACCCCTCCCCACCAGTACTGTACCCCAGTGTTATAGTGATAGACCCATCCCCACTGGTACTGTACCCCTGTGTTATACAGTGAGACACCCATCCCCACCAGCACAGTACCCCAGTGTTTTACAGTGAGAGACCCATCCCCACCAGTACTGTACCCCAGTGTTATACAGAGACAGACTCGCACCCACCAGAACTGTACCCCAGTGTTATACAGCGACAGTCCCATCCCCACCAGTACTGTACCCCAGTGTTATAGTGATTGACCCATCCCCACTGGTACTGTACCCCAGTGTTATACAGTGAGACACCCAACCCCACCAGCACCGTACCCCAGTGTTTTACAGTGAGACCCCCATCCCCACCAGTACTGTACCCCAGTGTTATACAGTGACAGACCCGCACCCACCAGTACTGTACCCCAGTGTTATACAGTGACAGACCCACTCCCACCAGTACTGTACCCCAGTGTTATACAGTGACAGACCCGTCCCCACCAGTACTGTACCCCAGTGTTAAACAGTGACCGACCCGCACCCACCAGTACTGTACCCGTGTTATATATGACAGACCTGTCCCCAACAGTACTGTACCCCAGTGTTATACAGTGATAGACCCATCCCCACTAGTACTGTACCCCAGTGTTATATAGCGACAGACCCATCCCCACCAGTACTGTACCCGAATGTTGTACAGTGGGGTTCCCTCCCTCTGGCGTTAGGCTTTGTGCTGCTGCCCTTACCAGTAGGTGTAGTATACCAGAGCAAAGAACAGGAGAGTGAGGCAAAGTGCCGAGAATAGAAGGTAGACAGTTTGAGTCGCCATCATCTTCAACAGCTCCCTTGTTCCGATGAACAATAATGTGTGTGTGCTTGCTCTGACAAGCTGTGTAAATCCACAACAGATTATGACAGGAGTAGTCTGATGAAAAGCTGAGATCCCAACAGCTCCCAAAAACACCTTCCTCAGCAAGTCAAGGATCGGAGGAAGCAACACGTCCTTATGCTAGAACACTGCTTTTATTATTCCAAATTAACACACAGATTAATCCTGACAAATATCTCTGTCTGATTCAAATGAAATAAGTCAGGCATTCCTTCTCTAGAAAGAGAAAAATCACAGGAATGTGAAACACTTTGCTTGCTTTATAATCCCTTAAACTGCTTAACAATTTGTTTGTCCAAATGCCCTGGATCAGTCCCATTGCATTTACATCAACTCATTACTGGAACAGCAGAGCACCTCTCTCCCAGTGCAGCACCAAATAGACAAAGGGTTGACACGCATAGAGAATAGAGGTTTACAGCATGGAAACAGGCACTTTGGCCCAACTGGGGGCAATTTAAAGAGTGCGAAGTGTGATGGGGAGACACTGGGTAGAATATTAAAGGGCGCAGAGAGTGAGGGGAGTGGAATTAGACTCAGTGGGATATTAAAGGGTGCAGGGAGTGAGGGGACAGGGTTTGTTTAGACTGGGGGGATATTTGGTTTTGTCAAAGGCAGATCATGCCTTACGAGTCTGACTGAATTTTTGAAGATGTCACTAATCACGTTGATCAAGGAAGAACAGTAGATGTAGTATATATGGACCAGCAAGGCATTTGATAAGGTGCCCCATGCAAGGCTTATTGAGAAAGTGAGGGGGCATGGGATCCAAGGGGACATTGCTTTGTGGATCCAGAACTGGCATGCCCACAGAAGGCAAAGAATGGTTTTAGATGCGTCATATTCTGCATGGAGGTCAGTCACCAGTGGAGTGCCCCAGGGATCTGCTCCTCCCTCTTACTAAGTTCCATATACTTATCTAAAAGTCTCTTAAAAGATCCTATCGAATCCGCCTCCACCACCGTTGCCGGCAGCCCATTCCACGCACCCACCACCCTCTGAGTGAAAAACTTACCCCTAACATCTCCTCTGTACCTACTCCCCAGCACCTTAAACCTGTGTCCTCTTGTGGCAGACATTTCAGCCCTGGGAAAAACCTCTTGACTATCCACTTGATCAATACCTCTCAACATCTTATACACCTCTATCAGGTCATCCCTCATCCTTCGTCTCTCCGAGGAGAAAAGGCTGAGCTACCTCAACCTATCCTCATAAGGAATGCTCCCCAATCCAGGCAACATCCTTGTAAATCTCCTCTGTACCCTTTCAATAGCTCCCATATCCTCCCTGTAATGAGGCGACCAGACTGAGCACAGTACTCCAAGTGGGGTCTGACCAGGGTCCTATATATCTGCAACATTATCTCCCAACTCCAGAACTCAGTTCCTCAATTGATGAAGGCCAGTACACCATACGCCTTCTTAACCACAGCTTCAACCTGCACAGCTGCATTGAACTTCCTATGAACTCAGACCCCAAGATCCTTCTGATCTTCCGCACTGCCAAGAGTCCTACCATTATTATATTCCTTCATCCCATTAGACCTGCCAAAATGAACCACTTCACACTTATCTAGTTTGAACTCCATCTGCCACTTCTCCACCCAGTCTTGCATCCTATCTATTTCACGCTGCAACTTCTGACATCCCTCCAGACTATCCACAACACCTCCAACCTTTGTGTCATCAGCAAACTTACCAACCCATCCCTCCACTTCCTCATCCAGGTCATTTATAAAAGTCACAAAGAGTGAGGGTCCCAGAACAGATCCCTGGGGCACTCCACTGGTGACTGACTTCCATGCAGAATATGACCCATCTATAACCATTCTTTGCCTTCTATGGGCAAGCCAGTTCTGGATCCACAAAGCAATGTCCCCTTGGATCCCATGCCCCCTTACTTTCTCAATAAGCCTTGCATGGAGCACCTTATCAAATGTCTTGAAGTCCATATAAGAACATAAGAAATAGGAGCAGGAGTAGACCATCTAGCCTTTTAAGCCTGTCCCATCATTCAATAAGATCATGGCTGATCTGATAGTGGTTCAGTTCCACTTACCTGCCTGCTCCCCATAACCCTTAATTCCCTTGTCTATCAGAAATCTATCTACCTGTGTCTTAAACATATTTAACGAGGTAGCCTCCACTGCTTCAATGGGCAGAGAATTACAAAGATTCACTCCCCTCTGAGAGAAGAAGTTCCTCCTCAACCCTGTTCTAAATTGACTCCCTCTTATTGAGGCTGTGCCCTCTAGTTCTTGTTTCCTTTGGAAACAATCTATCTGCCTCTACCCTGTCTAGCTCCTTCATTATATGTCTCTATAAGATCTCTCCTCAGCCTTCTAAACCCCAACGAGTACAGGCCCAATCTACTCAGTCTCTCCTCATAAGCTAACCCCCTCATCTCTGGTATCAGCCTGATGAACCTTCTCTGTACTCCCTCCAAGGCCGATATATCCTTTTGCAAATAAGGATACCAAAATTGCACACAGTACTCCAGTTGCAGCCTCACCAGTACCCTGTACAGTTGCAGCAAGACCTCCCTGCTTTTATATTCGATCCCCCTCGCTGTAAAGTTCCTATTTTCAAGAAAGGGAACAGAGATAGCCTGGGAAATTACCGCCCGGTGAGTCTGACCTCAGTGGTTGGTAAGCTGATGGAGAGGCTTCTGAGGGACAAGATTTACAAGCATTTGGAGAGGTTTGACATGATCAGGAATAGTCAGCATGGATTTGTCAAGGGCAGGTCGTGCCTTACGAGCCTAGTTGAGTTCTTCGATAATGTGACTGAACACATTGACGAAGGAAGTGCCGTGGACGTAGTGTACATGGACTTCAGCAAGGCGTTTGATAAGGTCCCCCATGCAAGACTTCTTGAGAAGGTGAGAGGGCATGGGATCCAAGGGCCTTTGGCCTTGTGGATCCAGAACTGGCTTGCCTGCAGAAGGCAGAGAGTGGTTGTGGATGGGTCTTTTTCGGAATGGAGGTCAGTCACCATGGGGTACCCCAGGGATCTGTTCTGGGACCCTTGCTGTTTGTCATTTTCATAAATGACCTGGACGAGGAAGTGGAGGGATGGGTTAGCAAGCTCGCTGATGACACGAAGGTCGGTGGTGTTGTGGATGGTCTGGAAAGATGTCAAAAGTTGCAGCAGGACATAGATAGGATGCAGGAATGGGCGGAGAAGTGGCAGATGGACTTCAACGCGGATAAATGTGTAGTCGTCCATTTCGGCAGAACCAACGGGATGAACGAGTACACTATCAAGGGCAGGAGTCTTAGTAGCGTTGAAGAGCAGAAGGATATCGGGGTCCGGGTCCACAGGACTCTTAAATCGGCCTCGCAGGTGGAGGAGGTGGTCAAGAAGACATATGGTGTACTGGCCTTCATTAACCGAGGGACTGAGTTTAGGAGTCGGGAGGTAATGCTGCAACTTTACAGGACCCTTGTCAGGCCTCATTTGGAGTACTGTGCGCAGTTCTGGTCGCCTCACTATAGGAAAGACGTAGAAGCTATTGAAGGGGTGCAGAGGAGATTTACAAGGATGTTGCCTGGACTGGGAGGCATGCCTTATGAAGATAGGTTGAGGGAGCTGGGACTCTTTTCCCTAGAGAGGCGAAGGTTGAGAGGCGACCTGATAGAAGTTTATAAAATGTTGAGAGGAATAGATAGGGTGGACTCTCAGAGGCTATTTTCCCGGGTTGAAATGGTCGCTACGAGAGGACACAGATTTAAGGTGCGGGGAGGGAAGTACAGAGGTGATGTTAGGGGTAAGTTTTTCACTCAGAGGGTGGTGAGTGAATGGAATCGGCTGCCGTCATCGGTGGTGGAGGCAAACTCGCTGGGGTCTTTTAAAAGACTTCTGGATGAGTATATGGGGTTTAATGGGATTGGGGGTTATAGATAGGTCTATAGATTGGTGGGGTTGATGTGATCGGCGCAACTCGAGGGCCAAAGGGCCTGTTTGTGCTGTAATGTTCTATGTTCTATCCCATTCACCTTCTTGATCACCTGCTGCACCTGCAGACTGGGTTTTTGCGATTCATGCACAAGGTCCCCCAGGTCCCTCTGCACAGTAGCATGTTGTCATTTTTCACCAATAAACTCCAATTACAACACTGTAATGCGAGAAGGTTCCTGATCTTCCATGATATCATTTGCATCCCAAAGGGACACAGATTGAAGGCTCAGTTTAACATCCCCTAGCCAAGCTGCTCCAGTACAGCTCCAACACTGGCACCTACCCAGCAAAGTATAAAATTGCCCAGGTACGGTCCTGTACACAAAAAGCAGGACAAATCCAACCTGGCCAATTATTGCCCCATCAGTCTACTCTCAATCACCAATGCAATAAGTCACCGACAGCGTTATCAAGTGACACTTACTCAGCAATAACCTACTCATGGACACTGTGATTGGGTTTCACCAGGGTCACTCAGCTCCTGACTTCATTACAGCCTTGGTTCAAACATGGATAAAAAAGCTGAATTCCAGAGGTGAGGCGAGACAGCCCTTAACATCAAGGCTGCATTTGACCGAGTGTGGCATCAAGGTGCCCGAGCGAAACTGGAGTCAATGGGAATCGGGAAAACACTGCTGGTTGGAGTCATACCTAATACATAGGAAGATGGTTGTGTTGTGGAGGGTCAGTCATCTCAGCTCCAGGACATCTCTGGAGGAGCCCCTCAGGGGAGTGTCCTGGGCCCAACCATCTTCAACTGTTTCATCAATGACCTTTCCTCTGTCATAAGCTCAGAAGTGGGGATGTTTGCTGATGATTGCACAATGTTCAGCACCATTCGTAACCCCTCAGAAACTGAAGCAGTCCACGTTCAAATGCAGCAAGACCAGGACAATATCCAGTCTTGGGCTGACAAATGATAAGTAACACTTACGCTCCTTGATGTTCAACGAACGTAGCTCAATCCATCACTCAAACCAGCCTCCCATCCATTGACTGTCTATGCTTCCCAATGCCTTGGAAAAGCAGCCAGCATAATCAAGGACCCCACGCAACCCAGACATATTCACCTACACCATCTTCCATTAGGAAAAATACACAAGTCAGATCATGTACCAGAGAAGCCGGGACACAGAGCCAAAAAAAAAACAACCTCTGCAAACACTCTAATGACATCAGCATCAAATCATGCGATCAGCTTTGAGAAACTTGCAACTCTTTGTAATATATAACATCCCTCCACCCCCTTTATTTCTCTGGTCATGAGAACAAATAACATTGATATGATACATAGAATCAAGAATACATAATCAATAAGAAAGTTGATCAGGACAGTATATTCCTCTTTGGTTGTATACGTTATGGAACTTAACTGTCCTTGATCCTAGCAGAATGATTTGGAAGTTTAGTAGACACTCTTCTCTTGCAACAATTCTGTATCATTCCTACATGTATAGTAGCATAGACACAATCATCAGGCAACTCAGATTCAACTAAATCTTCTGTACCAATATTAACAACAGAGACGAAAGATGCTGGTCTTTCTGGAGATGATTCTGAGGACATTGTTTTACCTTCACTGCTCGTCCAGCAATTTGAGATCGTTGTTGTTGCTCCACTATCTCTGAAGTTTCTGGAGGCAACAATAAATCAAACATAGTTCTCAACTTTCTCTTTAAGTAATGCAAGTGAACTTTGGGTATTCGCATGAGAAGTGTTTCTATGAGATGCCAAAAAGCTATTCAGAATGTGATAACGAACCTTGCTCTTCTCAAGCTTTTAAAGTAGTACAGTACAGGAACAAGCCCTTCAGCTCAAGCCTGTGCTGATCATGACCTAACTAAAAAAAAAACTTTCTGCCCTCACTCAGTCCAAATCCCTCTATTTATTTTCCTCTCCAGAGACCTCTTAAACACTGCTGATGTTCCTGCTCCCACTACATCCAGTGGCAGTGCGTTTAGGCACCCACCACTGCATGAAAAACTTCCCCCTCTCACTTTGAGCCCCATGTAACTGACACTTCCACGTAAGAAGAAAGCTCCGACTATCTACCCCTGTCTCTGCCTCTCGATTTTGTAGACCTCTATCGGGTGTCCCCTCAGCCTCCGTCCTTACAGTGAAAACAATCCCAGTCAATACAACCTCTCCTCATAGTCAACACCCTCGAGACCAGGTGAACCTTCTTTGCACTCTCTCCAAAGCTTCCATGCCCTTCTGGTACTGTGGGGACTAGAACTGCACACAATACTCCAAATGTGGCCTAAAATTTCAAGGATTGTACGAACTTTTTTGCTAACCCATTGGTTGAAGGTTGATAAGATGCAGACTTTTTATGCTGAATACTATTTAGTTTGAGATAATCCTCAAACTTGTGTGAAGTAAACTGACAGTTTGTTCTGGTTTACTAAATCTTGCAAAAGGTTTGGTACATTTTTCAACAGTTTGTTCAATTGCAATAGATCTCATGATAATTTCAGGCCATTTTGAGAGTGCATCAATTGATTCAAGTGGACCAACAAAATCTACACGGAATCATGTCTGTGGCATCTTAGGCCATGCCTAAGGGTGTAAAGAGGACACCGGTAGTGTATTTCTTATTCATACACAGGATTGACACTGTCCCACTTTCTCTTCAATCTGGGCATCTAGACCCAGCCACCAAAAATTATGTGCTAATTCCTTCATCTGGACTATATCAGGCTGTCCATCATGTTGCTGTTCAAGAACTTTTCCACATAGACTAGGAGGAATGATCACTTGAATTCCCCAAAACAGACACCAGCCTTGAACGGTCAATTCAAGCTTTTTTGACACATATGGTTTCAAATCAGGATGCGGACGATGCGTTCCAGCTATCGTTCCTTTCAATACCATATCCATCTCCTTCCCCATCACATTTCTAGCATGTCTCTGAACTTGAGAAGCTGTCGTATTTGTCAGACATGGTGCTTCTAACATAGCGTCCATCTTCCTAGGTGCTTTTTGTAGGCCTTTACTATCAATTAGTGACTGGACTAATGTCTGGATAAAGTCACACTTTTCTTTCTTGATAATGCCAACCATGTGCTTGATGAATTTCCAATGTTGTTTCTAAATTACTCACTGGACTCTGCGATCGGAATATCCAGATAACGTTTTACACCAGAGAGAACACTTAAAATCTGATCTATTGATCTTCGGAATAGAGCTGATGTGGACATAATTCCAAAATGCAGTTTTTTTTATAACAAAAATGACCTATATGAGTAATAATAGTGAGCAAGTGTTGAGATTCAGCAGCTACATTCATCTGTAAATACGTTTGTAAAAGGTCAATCTTGCTGAATTTCTGCCCACCTGATAATCCAGCAAATAAATCTTCAATTAAAGGAAGCGGATATTGATCAGCACACAACACTGGATTGATTTAAAATCACCACAAATACAAACTGAACCATCTGGTTTTAGGACGGGTACGATGGGGGTAGCCCAGTCACTCATTGTAATTCGCTCTAACATACCTGTTAGCAAGTCATATTAATTCTTCTTTGACGAGGGATGAATTGCATATGCCACTGCTCTTGCTTTGAAGCTTTTTGGTTGAGTACCAGGCTTTGAGTTTCACTTAAACTTTCACTGACCCAAGTGTCTCTTCGAATACAATCTTGTTTTTATTCATGGTCTATTGTGGCATCGACCAATGTGTTAACAGCATTCCAGTTAAGCTTTATCCTCTCCAACCACGATCTCTCAGAGCTGGAAAATTACCACCGACCACATGGAGACACAAGCTCACTGTTTGTCCACTCAACTCTACATTGATGTCACCTTGTAACGGCCCAATCTTTTCCGTGTATGTCTTTAAAATCCCATCAGCTGGTTTTAAAGGAAGCTGCTTCAGTTTTTGCTGGTGTGTAGTCTCAGGAATTAAAGATACAGCAGCACCAGTAACAACCCCCATCCTAACAGACTGTCCACTGAACTTCAGGATCACTCTGAATCCATGTGATTGTGTGGATACGGTATTCAGTTGGAGTTCATCATCATATTCCTGGACATTCTCTTCTTCACTGTCGTAATTCTTTTCTTCACCATGTTGTAAATTCTTTTTGTAGAATGCGACTTGTTCTTTTTCTTGAAGGAGCAGATTCTCCTTCTGAATATTCTTGTCAGGAAAAGCCGGTCTAGCCCAACAAGCTTTTGCAACGTCACCCATTTTGCCACAATTCTTGCTCCAGCATCCACTCACTGAATGGCCCATTTTAGCAAATCAGTGACATGCTTCTTGCTGTTTTGACTTTTCACTGGCAGTTCCCAACTTGTGAATCTTCATTCCTGCACCAAATTGTGAAGTCTCTAACAGGCAGTTCCATCAACATCACAATTTCTACTGTTTCTTTAAAGTCAAAGCCTGTTCACTAAACAATCTTAAATGAATAGCCTCATTTTGGAGAACACAAACTAGGCAATTTCGAAGTATGTCTTATGATGACTCAGCAAGCTCACTATGTTGTACCAGCCTTTTTAAGCTTTTGCCTTCCACTTGATTCCTTGAGTGGAAGCGGAGTTGTTCTGTGATGATCCGTGGCTTTAGAGATTATTTTGGTTTTTCTGACTCTTCAATCCTTAACCCTGTTGTTCCTTCTAACATTCACAGTGTGAGAACCTACGATTGTCTTCCACTTGGGATCTTTCCTTGATGTTCTCAATGAAACCTGTGCCAACACACTAATGACATCATCATTAAATCATGTGATCAGCTCTTAAAGCAACCTGCAACCCGACTGACAATATAACAGAAGCACTAACCATTCTCAATCAGCTCTGCTGGGCGGGCCACATCACGCCTATGCCGAACACAAATCTCCTGAAACAAGCACTCCACTCAGAGATTTGACACTGCAACCAAGTACCAGGAGGGCAGAGGAAATGCTTCAAGGACACCCTCAAAGTCTCCTTAAAATGTGCAACATCCTCACTGACACCAGGGAATCCCTGGTCCAAGACAACCTGAACTAGAGAAAAAGTGTCCACAAAAGAGTTGTACATCTCAAGTTTCATCTCCAGGAACAAGCTGATGTCAAAAGTCTAGAGCAAAGGGAGCGCATGGCAAACTGGGCATGCCATCCACCTGGTATGCCACCCATCCACTCCTCTAGCCACTGTCTGCCCCTCTGTGACAGAGACTGTAGGTCACACATTGAACTCCACCATTACCTATGAACTCATTGTTAGTTCATGGAAGCAAATCATGCTGGATTCTGAAGAACTGCCCAATGGAAAGATTATCCAATGAAAAGGAAAGATTCTCACAGTGATGGGGAAAAGGGGAGGCACTGGCACTGGCTGAATTACTCAAACACTGACGTGCTTCTGTATTCTAACCATTGTGGATAGCCAAGGTTTTGTGCAAAGTATTAGAATATTCAACTAAGATCCAAAGACAAATGTAACTAAAGCCACAACTAACAACCATACACAACTTTATTATCAAGGAATTTAAATGAGAAAGCCAATGGGCATCTCCAATTTCCTTCAGCGGAACATGAACTGAACAACAGCGAATATCAGCAATTGCACTTCGGAGCATCTTGAAGGGAATTGCTTGATAGGGCGGACACAACACGGTTTCATTAAAGGGAAGTCGTGTCTGACAAATTTACTGGAGTTCTATGAGGATGTGTCCAGGGCAGTGGATAGAGGAGAGCCGGTGGATGTGGTCTTTCTGGATTTTCAGAAGGCGTTTGACAAGGTACCTCACAAGAGGTTATTGCAGAAGGTCAGGGTACATGGAGTTGGGGGTAGGGTGTTAGCGTGGATAGAGGATTGGTTGTCAAATAGGAGGCAGAGAGTGGGGGTCAATGGGTGCTATTCGGATTGGCGGTTGGTGACTAGTGGGGTGCCCCAGGGGTCGGTGCTGGGGCCTCAGCTATTTACCATTTATATAGATTATCTGGAGGAGGGAACCGAGTGCAGAGTGTCGAAATTTGCTGATGGCACCAAGATTGGGGGAAAGGCAAATTGTGCGGAGGGTGTGGAGAGTCTGCAGAAGGATCTAGATAGGCTGGGCGAATGGGCCAGAAAATGGCAAATGGAATTTAATGTTGGCAAGTGTGAGGTGGTCCACTTTGGTAGGAAGAATGGTAGGAAGGACGGTAGGAAGGACTATTACTTACGTGGCGGAAAACTGCAGCAGGCGACGGTGCAGAGGGACCTCGGGGTCCTTGTGCATGAGTCGCAAAAACCCAGCTTGCAGGTGCAGCAGGTGGTCAGGAAGGCGAATGGGATGCTGGCCTTCATAGCGAGGGGGATTGAATATAAAAGTAGGGAGGTCTTGCTGCAGCTGTATAGGGCATTGGTGAGGTCGCAGCTGGAGTACTGTGTGCAGTTTTGGGCGCCGCACCTGCGCAAGGATATTTTGGCCCTGGAGGGAGTGCAGAGGAGGATTACTAGGCTGATACCGGAGTTGAGGGGATTGAGCTATGAGGAGAGGCTGAATAAACTAGGCTTGTACTCATTAGAGTTTAGAAGAATGAGGGGAGATCTCATTGAGACGTATAAGATGATGAATGGGATGGATAGGATAGAGGTGGAGAGACTCTTCCCGCTCAAAAAAGACAGTAGGACTAGGGGGCACAGCCTCAAGATAAAGGGGAGGCGGTTTAGAACGGAGTTGAGGAGGAACTTCTTCACTCAAAGGGTGGTGAATCTTTGGAATTCTCTGCCCGTTGAAGTGGTGGAGGCTGCCTCGCTAAATATTTTTAAGAAGCGGGTTGATGGGTTCTTGATAAGAGAAGGGATTAAGGGTTATGGGGAGAGGGCGGGAAGGTGGAACTGAGCCACGACAGATCAGCCATGATCTTATTGAATGGCGGGGCAGGCTCGAAGGGCTAGATGGCCTACTCCTGCTCCTATTTCTTATGTTCTTAAAATTAGAGGGATTTAAAGTCAAGTTTATTTATTAGAGTCGCAAGTAGGCTTATATTAACACTACAATTAAGTAACGGAGAAAATCCCCTAGTCGCCACACTCTGGCACCTGTTTGGGTACACTGAGGGAGAACATAGCACAGCCAATCCATCTAACCAGCACGTTTTCGGACTATGGGTGGAAACCAGAACACCTGGAGGAAACCCACAGACACGGGGAGAATGTGCAGACTCTGCACAATGACCCAAGCTGGGAATCAAACCCTGGTCCCTGGTGCTGTAAAGCAACAGGGCTAACCACTTTACCAGGTTTATTTAAGAATCAGTTCAGTAGAAATCGAAACGAAATTTCACCCAGAGAAAGATTTTACCATTTCACTAACAAGTGGAAGTTAGTATGGAAATCTTGCAAACTGTGTTCACACTGACAAGGCCAGCATTAAACAACTCCCCTGTTCTTTCCCATCTGTAATTCCCCTTTCTCTGTTGAGCCCCTCCTTAAACCCCTGTTTGTTTCCAACTCTAATCCCCCTTCCCTATTGTCCCAGTCTAACCCCGCATACGTTCCTATCTGTTATTCTCCCTTCCTGTCACATCCCCCTCGTTAAATCGTCCACTCCATCTATAATCCCCTTTTACCTCTCCATTTACCCTTTAGCCCCCTTCCATCTCTGTTCAACTAACTTGTACTCTCCCTGGAGATCTCCATGTTGTTTGATGGTCGCTGTCCCTTAATCTTTGCTCCAACAATCTGTAACTTTACAAAGCTGCAGAACGGTGTTGCTCTGCCCCACAATCCTGCTGAGAAGTGCTGCCACGATGCTAGATCACATCCTCAGTAATAATGATTTGAATTCCATTGTGAGACCTGTTACTTCCATTAATGCACAGCAACATGGAATTATACCTCACAAACCTGCTTTACGACCTGCTCAAACAGCACAAAAAACTTGTCACACTTATCTTAAATATTTAAACTCTAATGATGGACTGAGATATTAAATAGGTCTCTGCTGTATCTGTTACACTCCAATTAGAACTAATTGATTTATAAAGCTGGAACTGGAAGCTCCACAGTTGTGTCAGTTTCCAACTGCTCCTTTATGCTTGTACGAGGTTCTGATAGCTATACATTTTTAGATATGGACAATTTAAGAGATTTTGATGACAATTATTCATTAACCTGCACTCTCACTCAATCTCCACTTATTTACCTGGTAACCCTGTGCATCCCTCCAGGGCCACTCCGTCCTTGGCACACCAGGATGATATAGATCAGTTATTTTGCTAGGACTACTTGGTTGATATTTCTCTATGTATAGTTCATTGTAGAACAGGACTACATTTTCTTGTATTATAAAAGAGGCTGATCACTACATGGAGATGCTCATGTTACACACACGCAGTATGTTGGAGACTCACTCGCTCTACATTATTCATCAGTTACCTTTTTTTATACACAGACTCTGTAACTGCATTTAAATATCTATGCGTTGACAACGTATCTTCATTTTGCTATAGCTCTCACGATTTGACTTTCAAAGTTTGGACAGAGCTGCCCACACTGGAAGCAAAGTCATAGCACAGAAAGAGGCCATACAGCACATTGAGTCTCAGCAGAGCTACCCGTCTCTCCCATTTCCCCATTCAATTCCTGAGGACCTGTATATTTATTTCCTTCAAGTGTCTGTCCTTTAGAAATCATTGATTATTTCTGCTTTCTCCACTCTTAACAGCAGAGTGTTCCAGGACCACTCAGTGTGAACACACTCTTCCTCACATTCTCGTTGCATTTCTTGCCTAAAACCTTCAATCTGTCTCTCCTGGGCTCATCAGCAGATTGAAACAGGTTTCCTTTGCCGAGCTCATCAAAGCCTCTCATAATCTTGTATGTCTTTCTCAAACCTCTCAGCCTCCATGATACTCAAATTGGGATTGAATCAGAGCTTTAGAAAGACACAACATCACAACCTTGCATGTGAGCTCGATGTCTCGATGTTTATGAAGGCCAAGAATCCAAATGCTCTGCTAACCTCTCATCATATCCCACTGCCTTCAAAGGTCAAAGTACGTAACCTCTAACACCTTGCTCCCTGTACATCTGCCAAAGTTTGACAGTTCACATTTCTCCGTATTAAATTCTACCTGAAGGGTTATGGAGTACTGGCAGGAAAGTGGAGTTGAAGCCGATACGAGATCAGCCGTGTTTGCAGTAAATGGGGTAGCAGGTTCAAGGGGCTGAATGGCTTATTCCTGCTCCTAATGCCACACCATTGGAGGGTCGGCTATAATCGAGGGAGCGCCGCACCGCCAGAGGGTCGGCGCCGAGGGAGCGCCGCACCGTCAGAGGGTCAGTGCCGAGGGAGCGCCGCACTGTCGGAGGGTCAGTACTGAGGGAGCGCCGCACTGTCGGAGGGTCAGTACTGAGGGAGCGCCGCACTGTCAGAGGGTCAGTACTGAGGGAGCGCCGCACTGTCGGAGGGTCAGTGCTGAGGGAGTGCCGCACTGTCGGAGGGTCAGTGCTGAGGGAGTGCCGCACTGTCAGAGGGTCAGTGCTGAGGGAGTGCCGCACTGTCAGAGGGTCAGTGCTGAGGGAGCGCCGCACTGTCAGTTCTGAGGGAGCGCCGCACTGTCAGAGGGTCAGTGCTGAGAGAGTGCCGCACTGTCAGAGGATCAGTGCTGAGGGAGTGCCGCACTGTCAGAGGGTCAGTGCTGAGGGAGTGCCGCACTGTCAGAGGGTCAGTGCTGAGGGAGTGCCGCACTGTCAGAGGGTCAGTACTGAGGGAGTGCCGCACTGTCAGAGGGTCAGTGCTGAGGGAGCGCTGCACTGTCAGAGGGTCAGTACTGAGGGAGTGCCTCACTGTCAGAGGGTCAGTGCTGAGGGAGTGCCGCACTGTCAGAGGGTCAGTGCTGAGGGAGTGCCGCACTGTCAGAGGGTCAGTGCTGAGGGAGTGCCGCACTGTCAGAGGGTCAGTGCTGAGGGAGTGCCGCACTGTCAGAGGGTCAGTGCTGAGGGAGTGCCGCACTGTCAGAGGGTCAGTGCTGAGGGAGTGCCGCACTGTCAGAGGGTCAGTGCTGAGGGAGTGTCGCGCTGTCAGAGGGTCAGTGCTGAGGGAGTGCCGCATTGTCAGAGGGTCAGTGCTGAGGGAGTGTCGCGCTGTCAGAGGGTCAGTGCTGAGGGAGTGCCGCATTGTCAGAGGGTCAGTGCTGAGGGAGCGCCGCACTGTCAGAGGGTCAGTACTGAGGGAGTGCCGCACTGTCAGAGGGTCAGTACTGAGGGAGTGCCGCACTGTCAGAGGGTCAGTGCTGAGGGAGTGCCGCACTGTCAGAGGGTCAGTGCTGAGGGAGTGTCGCGCTGTCAGAGGGTCAGTACTGAGGGAGTGCCGCACTGTCAGAGGGTCAGTGCTGAGGGAGTGCCGCACTGTCAGAGGGTCAGTGCTGAGGGAGTGCCGCATTGTCAGAGGGTCAGTGCTGAGGGAGCGCCGCACTGTCAGAGGGTCAGTGCTGAGGGAGTGCCGCACTGTCAGAGGGTCAGTGCTGAGGGAGTGCCGCACTGTCAGAGGGTCAGTGCTGAGGGAGCGCCGCACTGTCAGAGGGTCAGTGCTGAGGGAGTGCCGCACTGTCAGAGGGTCAGTGCTGAGGGAGCGCAGCAGGGTCGTTGCTGGGTGAGCTGCTTCCACATTCCCATCCCCAATCTCCCCGTTCCTTTCTCACCTCTCCAGGAGGCCGGGCCGGGCTGTCGCTGTGTCCGGGGCCTCGGGCTGAGCTGGGCTCGGGGATGAGGCCGGGCCGGCGAGGCCTAAAGGAGCGCGAGGGAGCAGGCCGGAAGCTAACCCCACACGGTCCCACCCACCCAAACCACTTCCGGGGCCTGGCGTGCATGCTGGGATATGGCGGGGGCGGGGACCGGAGGCGCCGGGCTTGGGGCGGGGACCGGAGGGGCCGGTCTGGGGCGGGGCGGGGAGTGGTGGGGCCGGGCTGGGGGCGGGGCGGGGACTGGAGGGGCCGGGCTGGGGGCGGGGCCGGCCCGGGGGCGGGGACCGGAGGGGCCGGGCCGGGGGCGGGGATTGGAGGGGCCGGGCTGGGGGCGGGGCGGTGATTGGAGGGGCCGGGCTAGGGGCGGGGCCGGTCCGGGGGCGGGGACCGGAGGGGCCGGGCCGGGGGCGGGGATTGGAGGGGCCGGGCTGGGGGCGGGGCGGGGATTGGAGGGGGCGGGGCGGGGATTGGAGGGGCCGGGCTGGGGGCGGGGCGGGGCGGGGATTGGAGGGGCCGAGCTGGGGGCGGGGCGGGGATTGGAGGGGCGGGGCGGGGATTGGAGGGGCCGGGCTGGGGGCGGGCATGGCGCGATGTTGCCGGGCCGGGAGCGGTGGCTGGGCCCAGGTCGCGGAGTGTGAGAGGGGGCAGCGGGCCTGGTGTTGGGCCCAGGCCGCTGTGAGCGGGGGAAGCAGGCCCGGTGTTGGGCCCAGGCCGCTGTGAGAGGGGGAAGCAGGCCCGGTGTTGGGCCCAGGCCGCTGTGAGAGGGGGCAGCCGGCCCGGTGTTGGGCCCAGGCCGCTGTGAGAGGGGGAAGCAGGCCCGGTGTTGGGCCCAGGCCGCTGTGAGAGGGGGCAGCCGGCCCGGTGTTGGGCCCAGGCCGCTGTGAGAGGGGGCAGCCGGCCCGGTGTTGGGCCCAGGCCGCTGTGAGAGGGGGAAGCCGGCCCGGTGTTGGGCCCAGGCCGCTGTGAGAGGGGGCAGCCGGCCCGGTGTTGGGCCCAGGCCGCTGTGAGAGGGGGAAGCAGGCCCGGTGTTGGGCCCAGGCCGCTGTGAGCGGGGGAAGCAGGCCCGGTGTTGGGCCCAGGCCGCTGTGAGAGGGGGAAGCAGGCCCGGTGTTGGGCCCAGGCCGCTGTGAGAGGGGGAAGCAGGCCCGGAGAAAGTGGGAAAGTGGAACTGAGCCACTTCAGATCAGCCATGATCTTATTGAATGGCGGGGCAGGCTCGAAGGGCCAGATGGCCTACTCCTGCTCCTATTTCTTATGTTCTTATCCAGGGTGCGTGGAGTCTTTAAATACGACAGCAGGAAGTGTAGATGGAGTCAGTGGATGGGAGGGTGGTTTGCGCGGTAGGTTGGGCTACATTCACAACCCTTTGTAGTTCCTTGTGATCTTGGGCAGAGCAGGAGCCCATACCAAGCTGTGATACAACCAGAAAGAATGCTTTCTATGGGGCATCTGTAACTGTTTGTGAGAGTTGTAGCTGACATGCCAAATTTCCTTAGGTCTTCTGAGAAAGTAGAGGCATTGGTGGGCTTTCTTAACTGTAGTGTTGGCATGGGGGGGACGAGGATAGGTTGTTGGTGATCTGGACACTTAAACTTGAAAGCTCTTGATCTACTTCATCCCCACTGATACAGACAGTGGCATGTTCTCCTTTATGTTTCCTGAAGTCGATGTGGAGATGCTGGCTTTGGACTGGGATGGGCACAGTAAAAAGTTTCACAACACCAGGTGAAAGTCCAACAAGTTTTTGGACTTTTTTTTTATTGGTAGGGGGATTGAATTTAGGAGTCGCAGCGTCATGATGCAACTGTACACAACTCTGGTGCGGCCACACTTGGAGTTTTGTGTGCAGTTCTGGTCCCCACAATACAGGAAGGATGTAGAGGCTTTGGAGAGGGTGCAGAGGAGGTTTACCAGGATGTTGCCTGGTATGGAGGGGAGATCCTATGAGGAGAGACTGAGAGATTTGGGGTTGTTTTCGCTGGAAAGAAGGCGGCTAAGAGGGGATCTCATTGAAACATATAAGATGATTAGAGGTTTAGACAGGGTAGATAGTGATAGCCTTTTTCCTAGGATGGAGAAAGCTAGCATGAGGGGGCACGATTTTAAATTAAGGGGGTTAGTTATAGGACAGATGTCAGGGGTAGGTTCTTTACCCAGAGGGTGGTGAGGGACTGGAATGCCCTGCCAGCTGCAGTTGTAAATGCACCTAGTTTGGGGGCGTTTAAGAGATCTGTGGATAGGTTTATGGATGAAAAGGGATTGGTTTAGGCTAGTGGGTCATTGTTTTTGTAACTGGTCGGCGCAACATCGTGGGCCGAAGGGCCTGTTCTGCGCTGTAATGTTCTATGTTCTAAGTTTATTTACAACATAAGAACAATACAGCACAGGCCCTTCGGCCTTCAATGTTGTGCCAAGCTATATTCAAATCCAAGATCAAGCTATCCCACTCCCTATCACTCTAGAGTGCTCCATGTGACTATCCAATAACCTTTGAAAGTTCCTAAAGTGTCCGATTCCACTGTCACAGCAGGCAGTGTATTCCACACCCCAACCACTCTCTGAGTAAAGAATCTACCTCGGATATCCCTCCTATATCTCCCACCATGAACCTTATAGTTATGCCCCCTAGTAACAGCTACATCCACCTGAGGAAATAGTCTCTGCACGTCCATTCTATCAATCCCTCTCATCATCTTATAAACCTCTATTAAATCGCCTCTCATCCTCTTCTGCTCCAAAGAGAAAAAGCCCCAGCTCCCTCAACCTTTCCTCATAAGACCTACCCTCCAAACCAGGCAGCATCCTGGTAAATCTCCTCCGCACTATCTCCCCAGTGCTTCCATATCCTTCTTATAGTGAGGTAACCAGAACTGCACACAATATTCCAAATGTAGTCTCACCAAGGTCCTGTACAGTTGCAGCATAACCCCACGGTTCCTAAATCCAAACCCCCTGTTAATAAACGCTAACACACTAAGCCTTCTTAACGGCTCTATCCACTTGAGTGGCAACCCTCAGAGATCTGTGGATATGAACCCCAAGATCTCTCTGTTCCTCCACATTCCTCTGAACCCTGCTGTTGACCCTGTAATCTGCATTCAAGTTTGTCCTACCAAAATGATTCACCTGATACTTATCAGGGTTAAACTCCATTTGCCACTTTTCTGCCCAGCTCTGCATCGTATCAATATTTAGTATCACAAACTTACAGAGCACTGCTCCTTCATCAGGTGAGTGGGTTGAGAGTTGAGTTCACAAACAGGGCACATATAGACACCGACTCAATTACAAGATAATGGTTGGAATGCAGGTCTTTACAAGTAATCAACTCTTTACAGTATCGATAATGGACTGGAAAGATGGGATTATGACAGGCCAAACAGGTGTGAATTGTCTCAAAACTGGACATTTAGTCGGACTTTGTAAGCCCAGGCCAAATGGTGGGGATTACACAGTGTGATATGAACCCAGGATCCTGTTTGAGGCTGTCCTTGCTGAACCCAACTTTCCACTCGCCTGATGAAGGAGCGATACTCCAAAAGCTTGTGATACCAAATAAACCTGTTGGACTTTAACCTAGTGCTATGCGACTCCTTACTGAAGACAATCTCCTTTCTTTTGTTGACATTGAGGGAACGATTATTGTTGCTGCACCAGTCCACCTGATTATTTTATTCCTATATTCTGTCTCTTCATTGTTTGAGACCTGTCCCACTACCATGGTGTCAGCAGCAAACTTGAAAATCGAGTTGGAGGGGAATTTGGCCACATAGTCATTGGTGTATAGGGAGTATAGATTATAGGGAGTGAGAACACAGCCTTGTGGGGCACCGGTGTTGAGGATGATTGAGGAGGAGGTGTTGTTGCCGATCCTTACTGATTGTGGTCTGTGAGTTAGGAAGTTCAGGATCCAGTCGCAGAGGGAGGAGCTGAGACCAAGGCTGTGGAGTTTGGACATAAGTTTCATAGAAATAAAGGTGTTGAAGGCTGAGCTGCAGTCGATGATTAGGAGTCTGACAGAGGTGGTGTCTTTGTTATCTAGATGTTCCAGGGTTGAGAGCAGGGCCAGGGAGATGGTATCTGCTGTGGAACTCCACACAAGAAATAGGACAAATCCAACCCAGCCAGTTACTGCCCAGTCAGTCTACTCTCGATCATCAGTAAAGTGATGGAAGGGGTCATTGACAGCGCGATCCAGCAGCACCTGCTCAGTTTGGGTTCTGCCAGGGTCACTCAGCTCCTGACCTCATTACAGTAAGAAGTCTCAGAACACCAGGTTAAAGTCCAACAGGTTTATTTGGTGATTGGAGAGTTGGGCTCTTCAGGATCAGGCCCCTTCCAGGTGAGTGGAGAGTTGGACTCACAAACACAGCATATATTAATAAAAGCACAATTGCAAGATAGTGGTTGGAATGCAAGTCTTAACAAGTAATTAAGTCTACAGATACAGACAATGCAATGCTGAATCTGTTCAGACTCGCACTCCAACTATTATCTTGCAATTGTGTCATGCCTCTACATGCTATGTTTGTGAACCTAACTCACTACCTGATGAAGGAGCAACATTCCAAACTCCTAATACCAATAAACCTGTTGGACTTTAACCTGGTGTTGTGAGACTATAGGGATATGGGGGTAGGGCCTGGGTGGGATTGTGTTCGGTGCAGACTCAATGGGCCGAAGGGCCTCTTTCTGCACACTGAACACTAGTGTTCTATGACTACTTACTATGCCCATCCTAGTCCCAACGCCAGTATCTCCACATCAAGTCTTGCTTCAAACATGGACAGCTGAAAGCCACAGATGAAGTGAGTGTGACAGCACTTGACATCAAGATAGCATTCAACCGAGTGTGGCATTAAGGAGCCCCAGCAAAACTGGAATCAATGAGTATTAGAGGCAAACTCTCCGCTGGTTGGGCTCATACCCAGCAGAAAGGAAGGTGGTTGTGGAGGGTGAGTCATCTCAGCTCCAGGACATCACTGCAGACGTTCTTCAGAGTGGTGTCTAAGCCCAAAAATCTTCAGCTCCTTCATCAATGATCTTCCCTCCATAAGGTCAGAAGTGGGGATGTTCGCTGATGATTGCACAATGTTCAGCATCATTCACAACTCCTCAGATACTGAAGCAGTCCATGTCCAAATACAGCAAGGTCTGGTCAGCATTCAACCTCAAGTTGATCAATGACAAATAACATTTGCACTACACAAGCACCAGCACCAGGAGGGACTGTGGGCTCTCCACTTCTTCCTTAAGCAGAGGCCTGAATAATCTCCATTTACAACTACTCATTTTCAATGAGAGAATCTCACCATCACCCGTTGGAATGGGTTAATAACACCAAATCCCCACTATCAGCATCCTGGGGCTTATCATTGACCAGAAACTGAACTGGACTAACCATATAAATACTGTGGTTACCAAAGCAGGTCAGAGCTGAGAATCCTGTAGCGAGTAACTCTCTTCCTGACTCCCCAAAGCCTGTCCACCATCTACAAGTCAGGAGTGTGATGGAATACACTCCACATGCCTGGATGGGTGCAGCTCCACCAATACTCAAGAAGCTCAACACCATCCAGGACAAAACAGCCCACTTGATTAGCAGCCCATCCATCACTTATTCCCTCCACCACTAACACACAGTGACAGAAGGGTGTATCCATCTACAGGATGCACTGCAGGAACTCACTAAGATTCCTCAGGCAGCAACTTCCAAAGCCACGACCACTACCATCTGGAAGGACAAGAGCAACAGACACTTGGGAATACCAACACCTGGACGTTCCCCTCCAAGTCACTCACCATCTTGACTAGGAAATATATCGCCATTCCTTCACTGTCGCTGAAGCAAAATCCTGGAACTCCCTCCCTAACAGCACTGTGGATGGATGGCTGTGATTCAAGACGGCAGCTCACCACCACCTTCTCAAGGGAATTAGGGTTGGGCAATAAATGCTGGCCCAGCCAGTGAGACATTCATCCTGTGGAAGAGTATAATTTTTAAAAAGACCCATTGTTCCATGAACTATAGAGTGAAAAGAAAATACAACAGATCCAACATCTTATTAAATAAATGATTTATTTCCAGTCAGAAAGATAAATCTTTAAATATTTATATGTAAATTAATTTGAAAAGATCAAGTTTAGTTAATTAGTTTGACATATTAATACTGCACAGACTGAACGGTACAGGAACATATGTAGCACAGAGTTTGAATGTTAGAAGCAGGACTTGACAAAATCTACCAATGAACTAGATAAACCTTCACAGATAGTGCAACCCTGACAGGTCAGAGTGTCAGTCCTCCATTACCAGAACAACCACAGGTCAGAGTTTCTAGTACTGACCCTGGCGACTTGTGTTTCTCCAGTCTCTGTCTGGTAGGAGGAAACTGACCTCTTCCCAGACGGTGAGAGAGATGAGTAGCCAATGTGCAAAACCAAACTGCAGCGTCCTCACTCAGCCCAGTGACAGAGCAGTGAGGGGGCAAGTCAGAGCAGCCCACCTGGTCCGGAACTAAGAAAGCAAGACATGGACACACAGACAGAGAATTACAGACTAAATCACCTACCGAGGATATATATTACAGACGCATACACACTCAGATTCACAACGTTTAGTCACTATTTGTTTTACCTTTCTAGTATCCTGAACTATTCCCAGCCAGATCTGACACACATTGGACCAGCCCTAACACTGCAAACTACAGATGGATTTGTACAGGTAACAGCTCAGGTCAGAAGTGCGACTTCATTCAGGTGTGTTTAATAGGCAGGTGAGAATTCAGCTGTTGTGTACAATGAACACTGAAATCCAACTGAGCAAATATCACAAACTAATTTCAATACCCATTAGTGCACATGACCCCAGCAGAGACCATCCAGTGTCCAATAGCAGCGAGCAGGGGAATGGCACGAAGCCATGATGCTCGTTGGGAGAGTTGGTACAGACACTTTGGGCCAAATGGCCTCCTCCTGCACCAAAATGATTCTGTGACAGCATCTTATCTCCCATCACCAGTCAACATCTAATGTGCAGCAGTCAATGCATAGAGTGCTCACGAGTTGAGTATTTCTGTTAAGTGCAAAATGTTAATACATATTTCCCCAGAAATGTCAGGCAGCTCATGTCACAGGAGGTCAACAAAACACAAGCTTCAATCCATTTTAATGCTGTCAGCTACAATTAGAATACCAGGTTTCCTGATAATTAATCTGAAAATCAAAATACCTAAAACTCTCACTGGGGTACGGGTCCCCCACACACTGACTCTCACTGGAGTACGGCTCCCACACACACTGACTCTCACTGGGGTACGGGTCCCACTCACACTGACTCTCACTGGGGTACGGGTCCCACTCACACTGACTCTCACTGGGGTACGGCTCCCACTCACACTGACTCTCACTGGGGTACGGGTCCCACACACACTGACTCTCACTGGGGTACGGGTCCCACACACACTGACTCTCACTGGAGTACGGCTCCCACACACACTGACTCTCACTGGAGTACGGCTCCCACACACACTGACTCTCACTGGAGTACGGCTCCCACACTCACTGACTCTCACTGGGGTACAGGTCCCACACACACTGACTCTCACTGGGGTACGGGTCCCACACACACTGACTCTCACTGGGGTATGGGGCCCACACACACTGACTCTCACTGGGGTACGGGTCCCACACACACTGACTCTCACTGGGATACGGACCCCACACACACTGACTCTCACTGGGGTACGGCTCCCACTCACACTGACTCTCACTGGAGTACGGCTCCCACACACACTGACTCTCACTGGGGTACGGGTCCCACACACACTGACTCTCACTGGAGTACGGCTCCCACACACACTGACTCTCACTGGGATACGGACCCCACACACACTGACTCTCACTGGAGTACGGCTCCCACACACATTGACTCTCACTGGGGTACAGGTCCCACACACACACTGGGACCCATCATAAATGTGAATGCAGACAATGTGTTACCAGGATATACTCAGCAAGTCAAGCAATATGTATGGAGCTAGAAACTGAGTTGATATTTCAAGATTATGACTTTTGATCTGATGGGATTGGAAGGGTGCAATAAGACAGTTGAACAATACCTTCTGAAAGTAATGGGCAACAAATGCTGACCTTGTTGTGACATTCATTATCTACGAAAAAATAAAAACTATTTTCTCCCTCCACTGATCCCACCAAACCTGCCTATTATTTCAAGCATTTTCTGTTTTCATTTAAGATTCCCAGATCTGTAGTATTCTGTTGTGATACTGGCATATTTGATCAAGAATGTTATAACTAAACATGGTCTCGTCTCCCAGTAGCCCAACACACCTGGCAATTAACCGGTACGTGGTGGTGAGGGGTTTTGGGGGGGGTCAGGGACAGAAGAGTGGCTGCAACACAAGATGAGAATCTCCCCCCAATGCACGGATACCAAGACTGTTGTAATCCCTGCTTATCGTCCTGACCTGAACAAGAACACAAGAAATAGGTGCAGGAGTAGACTAAAAATCCAAACTGCTCCGCCAGTCAACACTACAATGGCTGAGTTTCAATCTGATTTTCCCACCTTTTTCTCAATTTCCGGAGACACCAGAAATTGGCCTTAAAATTATTCAACACCGGAGCATCCACGACCCTCAGAAGGACAGAATTCCTTTGAGTGAGGAAATTTCTTTTCCGTTCTCATGCTCAGCCCCCTTATCCTGAGACTGTGCCCCCATGTTTTAGATTCCCCGACCAGCAGGAACAATGTCTCAGTGTCTGTCCTGTAACTGATTCAGCACGGACTGGAGAAGACACCCGGACTCTGGAACTTTATTCCACAATGCTAAAAGGAGGAAGGTAGAGTTTCCCATCTCTCTGCATTAGGCTATTATACAGTTGGCTTTGAGAACTGCATTCAGGAAAAGTCATTGAATAGCTGAGGTATGAGGGCTCAGAGATGGGGTCAAGTTTATCAATGGTTGGCACTGGGCAGATGGCTCTTGGAAGATGAGGGTACAACTCTGCCTCAAGCTTGCTTCCCAGGTTCAGAGGCAGAGTGGGGGTGAGGTTCCATAGCTGGTATATAAATGAATTGGGGAGGGTCACAATGCCCAGGGAGGAAAACCCTTGGAGCTGACTCAGTGCTGAGGGTATGGGCAAATGGAGACGGGAGAGGTTCCGGAAGATTGGAGGATTGCGGATGTAGTCCCTATTTTCAAGAAAGGGAACAGAGATAGCCCGGGAAATTACCGCCCGGTGAGTCTGACCTCAGTGGTTGGTAAGCTGATGGAGAGGCTTCTGAGGGACAAGATTTACGAGCATTTGGAGAGGTTTGACATGATCAGGAATAGTCAGCATGGATTTGTCAAGGGCAGGTCGTGCCTTACGAGCCTAGTTGAGTTCTTCGATAATGTGACTGAACACATTGACGAAGGAAGTGCCGTGGACGTAGTGTACATGGACTTCAGCAAGGCTTTTGATAAGGTCCCCCATGCAAGACTTCTTGAGAAGGTGAGAGGGCATGGGATCCAAGGGCCTTTGGCCTTGTGGATCCAGAACTGGCTTGCCTGCAGAAGGCAGAGAGTGGTTGTGGATGGGTCTTTTTCGGAATGGAGGTCAGTCACCAGTGGGGTGCCCCAGGGATCTGTTCTGGGACCCTTGTTGTTTGTCATTTTCATAAATGACCTGGATGAGGAAGTGGAGGGATGGGTTAGCAAATTCGCTGATGACACGAAGGTCGGTGGTGTTGTGGATGGTCTGGAAGGATGTCAAAAGTTGCAGCAGGACATAGATAGGATGCAGGAATGGGCGGAGAAGTGGCAGATGGACTTCAACGCGGATAAATGTGTAGTAGTCCATTTCGGCAGAACCAACGGGATGAACGAGTACACTATTAAGGGCAGGGGTCTTAGTAGGGTTGAAGAGCAGAAGGATCTCGGGGTCCGGGTTCACAGGACTCTTAAATCGGCCTCGCAGGTGGAGGAGGTGGTCAAGAAGGCGTATGGTGTACTGGCCTTCATTAATCGAGGGATTGAGTTTAGGAGTCGGGAGGTAATGCTGCAACTTTACAGGACCCTCGTCAGGCCTCATTTGGAGTACTGTGCGCAGTTCTGGTCGCCTCACTATAGGAAAGACGTAGAAGCTATTGAAAGGGTGCAGAGGAGATTTACAAGGATGTTGCCTGGACTGGGAGGCATGCCTTATGAAGATAGGTTGAGGGAGCTGGGACTCTTTTCCCTGGAGAGGCGAAGGTTGAGAGGCGACCTGATAGAAGTTTATAAAATGTTGAGAGGAATAGATAGGGTGGACTCTCAGAGGCTATTTCCCTGGGTTGAAATGGTCGCTACGAGAGGACACAGATTTAAGGTGCGGGGAGGGAAGTACAGAGGTGATGTTAGGGGTACGTTTTTCACTCAGAGGGTAGTGAGTGATTGGAATCGGCTGCCGTCGTCGGTGGTGGAGGCGAACTCGCTGGGGTCTTTTAAAAGACTTCTGGATGAGTATATGGGGTTTAATGGGATTGGGGGCTATAGATAGGTCTATAGATTGGTGGGGTTGATGCGATCGGCGCAACTCGAGGGCCGAAGCGCCTGTTTGTGCTGTAATGTTCTATGTTCTATGTTCTAAATGGTCCCTGGTGATCAGGAAGGCAAATGGGATGCTGGCCTTCATAGCGAGGGGGATTGAATATAAAAGTAGGGAGGTCTTGCTGCAACTGTACAGGGCACTGGTGAGGCTGCAGCTGGAGTACTGTGTGCAGTTTTGGGCGCCGCACTTGTGCAAGGATATTTTGGCCTTGGAGGGAGTGCAGAGGAGGTTCACGAGGCTGATACCAGAGTTGAGGGGGTTGAGCTATGAGGAAAGGCTGAATAGACTGGGCTTGTACTCGTTGGAGTTTAGAAGGATGAGGGGGGATCTTATTGAAACGTATAAGATGATGAAGGGGATGGATAGGGTAGAGGTTGAGAGGTTCTTCCTGCTCAGAAAGGACAATAGGACTAGAGGGCACAGCCTCAAGATAAGGGGGGAGGGAGCGGTTTAGAATGGAATTGAGGAGGAACTTCTTCACTCAAAGGGTGGTGAATCTCTGGAATTCTCTGCCCGTTGAAGTGGTGGATCCCCTTGTTCAAGAAGGGGAGTAGAGACAACCCTGGGAATTATAGACCAGTGAGCCTTACTTCTGTTGTGGGCACAGTTTTGGAAAGGATTATAGGAGATAGGATTTATAATCATCTAGAAAGGAATAATTTGATTAGGGATAGTCAACACAGTTTTGTGAAGGGTAGGTCGTGCCTCACAAACCTTACTGAGTTCTTTGATCACCTTCTCAAAGAGGTGAATAAGGGTAAAGCAGTTGATGTGGTGTATATGGATTTCAGTAAAGTGTTTGATAAGGTTCCCCATGGTAAGCTATTGCAGAAGATACGGAGGCATGGGATTGAGGGTGATTTAGTGGTTTGGATCAGGAATTGGTTAGCTGTAAGGAGGCAGAGGGTGGTGGTTGATGGGAAATGTTTATCCTGGAGTTCAGTGACAAGTGGTGTACCTCAAGGATCTGTTTTGGGGCCACTGCTGTTTGTCATTTTTATAAATGACCTGGAAGAGGGCACAGAAGGATGGGTTAGTAAATTTGTGGATGACACTAAAGTCGGTGGAGTTGTGGACAGTGCGGAAGGATGTTGCAGGTTACAGAGGGACATAGACAAACTGCAGAGCTGGGCTGAGAGGTAGCAAATGGAGTTTAATGTGGAAAAGCGTGAGGTGATGCCCTTTGGAAAGAGTAACAGGAATACAGAATACTGGACTAATGGTAAGATACTTGGTAGTGTGGATGAGCAGAGAGATCTCGGTGTACATGTGCATAGATCCCTGAAAGTTGGCACCCAGGTTGATAAGGTTGTTAAGAAGGCGTACGGTGTGTTAGTTTTTATTGGTAGAGGGATTGAGTTTCAGAGCTGTGAGGTCATGTTGCAATTGTACAAAACTCTGGTGTGGCCGCACTTGGAGTATTGCGAAAAACAAAAAAAAAACAACTAAAAAACAGAAGGTTGTGGATGGGTCTTTTTCGGAATGGAGGTCAGTCACCAGTGGGGTGCCCCAGGGATATGTTCTGGGACCCTTGCTGTTTGTCATTTTCATAAATGACCTGGATGAGGAAGTGGAGGGATGGGTTAGCAAGTTCGCTGATGACACGAAGGTCGGCGGTGTTGTGGATGGTCTGGAAGGATGTCAAAAGTTGCAGCAGGACATAGATAGGATGCAGGAATGGGCAGAGAAGTGGCAGATGGACTTCAACGCGGATAAATGTGTAGTCGTCCATTTCGGCAGAACCAACGGGATGAACGAGTTCACTATTAAGGGCAGGGGTCTTAGTAGCGTTGAAGAGCAGAAGGATCTCGGGGTCTGGGTCCACAGGACTCTTAAATCGGCCTCGCAGGTGGAGGAGGTGGTCAAGAAGGCGTATGGTGTACTGGCCTTCATTAATCGAGGGATTGAGTTTAGGAGTCGGGAGGTAATGCTGCAACTTTACAGGACCCTCGTCAGGCCTCATTTGGAGTACTGTGCGCAGTTCTGGTCGCCTCACTATAGGAAAGACGTAGAAGCTATTGAAAGGGTGCAGAGGAGATTTACAAGGATGTTGCCTGGACTGGGAGGCATGCCTTATGAAGATAGGTTGAGGGAGCTGGGACTCTTTTCCCTGGAGTGGCGAAGGTTGAGAGGCGACCTGATAGAAGTTTATAAAATGTTGAGAGGAATAGATAGGGTGGACTCTCAGAGGCTATTTCCCCGGGTTGAAATGGTCGCTACGAGAGGACACAGATTTAAGGTGTGGGGAGGGAAGTACAGAGGTGATGTTAGGGGTAAGTTTTTCACTCAGAGGGTGGTGAGTGAATGGAATCGGCTGCCGTCATCGGTGGTGGAGGCGAACTCGCTGGGGTCTTTTAAAAGACTTCTGGATGAGTATATGGGGTTTAATGGGATTGGGGGTTATAGATAGGTCTATAGATTGGTGGGGTTGATGTGATCGGCGCAACTTGAGGGCCGAAGGGCCTGTTTGTGCTGTAGTGTTCTATGTTCTATGGATGCTGCCTCGCTAAATATATTTAAGACACAGGTAATAGGTTTTTGGTAGGCAAGGGGATTAAGGGGATGACTTTTGATCTGATGGAATTGGAAGGGTGCAAGAAGACAGTTGAACAATACCTTCTGAAAGTAATGGGCAACAAATGCTGACCTTGTTGTGACATTCATTATCTACGAAAAAATAAAAACTATTTTCTCCCTCCACTGATTAAGGATTATGGGGAGAAAGCGGGAAAGTGGAACTGAGCCACTTCAGATCAGCCATGATCTTATTGAATCGCGGGGCAGGCTCGAGGGGCTAAATGGCCTACTCCTGCTCCTATTTCTTATGTTCTTATGTTCAAAGGAGGGTTGCACATTTTTATTTTTTTCCCAGTACAGAACTAGGCTGTGGAACACAAACCCATCTCAGATCGGAGTATTCCAGCCATGGAGATGCCCTCAGTCTGATCCATTCACCAGCTCCCAGATTCTGGGGGTTTGATCAATGGTAATTCAGAATAAGTGAAGTGCCTATATTAACCTGAGAAATTCCACAACTCTCCAATCAGACAATGCAACAAAAGCAGCTCCATCCAATCCAAACCAAAGGATAGGGGGAGGAGAAAAGGGGGAGAGGTCCATGACAGGTCAGAGATAATTTAAGGAGAGCAGAAATTTAGTCAGTTCAATTCTTAAAGTTACCAAAACATGAGCGAGGGCAAAGAGCAGCTTTTTGAACAAGTTTCATATCTATACACTGACTAAAACATTCCCAGAATAGGTACAGCACGGGGTTAGATACAGAGTAAAGCTCCCTCTACACTGTTTGCCCATCAAACACTCCCAGGACAGGCACAGCACGGGGTTAGATACAGAGTAAAGCTCCCTCTACACTGTCCCCCCATCAAACACTCCCAGGACAGGTATGGCAGGGGGTTAGATACAGAGTAAAGCTCCCTCTACATTGTCCCCCCATCAAACACTCCCAGGACAGGTACAGCACGGGGTTAGATACAGAGTAAAGCTCTCTCTACACTGTCCTCATTAAACACTCCCAGGACAGGTACAGCACGGGGTTAGATACAAAGTAAAGCTCCCTCTACACTGTTCCCATCAAACACTCCCAGGACAGGTACAGCACGGGGTTAGATACAGAGTAAAGCTCCCTCTACACTGTCCCCATCAAACACTTCCAGGACAGGGACAGCATGGGGTTAGATACAGAGTAAAGCTCCCTCTACACTGTCCCCATCAAACACTTCCAGGACAGGGACAGCATGGGGTTAGATACAGAGTAAAGCTCCCTCTACACTGTCCCCATCAAACACTTCCAGGACAGGGACAGCATGGGGTTAGATACAGAGTAAAGCTCCCTCTACACTGTCCCCATCAAACACTTCCAGGACAGGGACAGCATGGGGTTAGATACAGATTAAAGCTCCCTCTACACTGTCCCCATCAAACACTTCCAGGACAGGGACAGCATGGGGTTAGATACAGAGTAAAGCTCCCTCTACACTGTCCCCATCAAACACTTCCAGGACAGGGACAGCATGGGGTTAGATACAGAGTAAAGCTCCCTCTACACTGTCCCCATCAAACACTTCCAGGACAGGGACAGCATGGGGTTAGATACAGAGTAAAGCTCCCTCTACACTGTCCCCATCAAACACTTCCAGGACAGGGACAGCATGGGGTTAGATACAGAGTAAAGCTCCCTCTACACTGTCCCCATCAAACACTTCCAGGACAGGGACAGCACGGGGTTAGATACAGAGTAAAACTCCCTCTACACTGTTCCAAAGGGAATACAGTAGAAACACCTTTATCCAGGGAGTGGTGAGAATGTGAAACTCATCACCAAAGGGAGTGGCTGAAGTGAAGTGTACAGGAACAGTCAAGGGGAAACTAGACAAGGATATGAAGGAAGAGGAATTGAGGGTGAAGCTAATAGATTGAGATGAGGAATGATGGGAGAAGGGTCTGGTGAAGCATAAACATTGGCGTGGGCTGCCTGGGCTGAATGGCCTGTATCTGTCTACAGTATCTGATGGAAATGTGTGGATTAACTAAAATTAATAAATGAGAGCACCATCTGTGTGCAAACTACCACAAACAGCCAATCAGCAACTTCTAATCATTTCACATCAAATTGAAGGGAATTATTTGACAAGATTTGGGTTTGGATCAAAGTCCACAGGTCAATGATGCACTGCCTCCAGTTCCACATGACCTGTTTAGCGTCAGGGAATTGTGCAGATCAGTATTACTGGAGCAGACAGGCCAGGATTCACTCTGTGATTCTTTGTAAAAGTACTGATTGGTCATTATTAATTATTCTGTAAAATTTCCTGCAGTTGTGTGCCCATCAGTTGCACATCCATTCATCACAGATGCTGAACAGTGTACACCACAGCCAGCCCAGCAGTGCTGCCCTCTCGCTGAGCATTCACTCTCAGCAGAAGGCAGGGAGTCTCTCCCTCCACATCGGGATTAACCCGGATGGGCAGGGATATGGGGATCTGGGCTGGGCTGTCAATACACGGCACGGCTGCAGATTCGCAGCTCCCATGTAGCATACCTGCAGAGAGAGATTGATCGCCACTGACAGCAGTCTTGGGGGGCTGAAGGACAATCTCCCCCTGGCTCAGGCATTCACACTGGAGAGTTTCATCCCGACACAACAGGGTGAAGAAACACCAGGAACTCTCAGATCCTCGTGCACTCACACACTCTGGGACAAAACTTTCCAGTTGCGACAGGTCTCAAGGCAGGTGCTATTGGTTAGGAGTGTTTAACATGGCTACATGGGTGCGGTGATCAGCAGTCACGACAATTTAGATGGTAGTTGCTTGGATGATTATCTCAGGATTTTCAATCTGTTTCTTGCTCTGCACCACTCGCAGCTCCAACTGTGCTGCATTTGGCTTCTTTCCCACTCCGGCCAGAACTGGAGAAAGACAAAATGAGAGTGTGAGAGAAAAAGATAAAGAGAGACACCGGCTGAGAGCAAGAGAGGGAAAGAAAGAGAGTGAGTGAGTACATGGTTAGATACAGAGTAAAGCTCCCTCTACACTGTCCCCCCATCAAACACTCCCAGGACAGGTACAGCACGGGGTTAGATACAGAGTAAAGCTCCCTCTACACTGTCCCCCATCAAACACTCCCAGGACAGGTACAGCACGGGGTTAGATACAGAGTAAAGCTCCCTCTACACTGTCCCCCATCACACACTCCCAGGACAGGTACAGCATGGGGTTAGATACAGAGTAAAGCTCCCTCTACACTGTCCCTATCAAACACTCCCAGGACAGGTACAGCACAGGGTTAGATACAGAGTAAAGCTCCCTCTACACTGTCCCCCCATCAAACACTCCCAGGACAGGTACAGCATGGGGTTAGATACAGAGTAAAGCTCCCTCTACACTGTCCCCCCATCAAACACTCCCAGGACAGGTATACACAGTGCTGAGAATGAGAGACTACTGATTATGTGGGTTTGATGAAAGGCTTAACACTTATTCATAGAAACATGGACACAAGAAGCATGATTCAGCCATTTGGTCCTTTGAGCCTTCCCTGCCATTCATTTTGATCATGGCTGACTATCAAATTCCTATCCTGATTCCCCTTGCTCCCATTGCAAAGAATGGGAACGGACACACCTTAAGTTGCACATCCAACTGCTCCTTGCATGCAGTGTCTAACCTCTGCACCACTTCATACAATCTGGGTCACGTCTGTGTCCCCAATCGCTGCTAGAATCAATAGGGGCAGCCCCTGCGCTCACCTTTGGCATTGGAGATTGTCCGGGTCACAATGTGCTGAAGGGCAGAGACCGTCTTCTCACAGGCAATCTGTGTGGACAAACCAGGACATGTTAGGGTCAGCTGCTGATGCAAGGAACAGTGGCACATACAGAAGAAGACTTCAGCTGAAATCTCGCATATTCGGGGCCCGTACCCCAGTGAGAGTCAGTGTGTGTGTGGGAGCCGTACCCCAGTGAGAGTCAGTGTGTGTGGGACCCGTACCCCAGTGAGAGTCAGTGTGCGGGAGACCCGTACCCCAGTGAGAGTCAGTGTGTATGGGACCTGTACCCCAGTGAGAGTCAGTGTGTGTGGGACCCATACCCCAGTGAGAGTCAGTGTGTGTGGGACCCGTACCCCAGTGAGAGTCAGTGTGTGTGTGGGAGCCGTACCCCAGTGAGAGTCAGTGTGTGTGGGACCCGTACCCCAGTGAGAGTCAGTGTGTATGGGACCTGTACCCCAGTGAGAGTCAGTGTGTGTGGGACCCATACCCCAGTGAGAGTCAGTGTGTGTGGGACCCGTACCCCAGTGAGAGTCAGTGTGTGTGTGGGACCCGTACCCCAGTGAGAGTCACCGTGCGGGGGACCCGTACCCCAGTGAGAGTCAGTGTGTGTGGGACCCGTACCCCAGTGAGAGTCAGTGTGTGTGGGACCCGTACCCCAGTGAGAGTCACCGTGCGGGGGACCCGTACCCCAGTGAGAGTCAGTGTGTGTGGGACCCGTACCCCAGTGAGAGTCAGTGTGTGTGGGACCCGTACCCCAGTGAGAGTCACCGTGCGGGGGACCCGTACCCCAGTGAGAGTCAGTGTGCGGGAGACCCGTACCCCAGTGAGAGTCAGTGTGTATGGGACCTGTACCCCAGTGAGAGTCAGTGTGTGTGGGACCCGTACCCCAGTGAGAGTCAGTGTGTGTGGGACCCGTACCCCAGTGAGAGTCAGTGTGTGTGTGGGAGCCGTACCCCAGTGAGAGTCAGTGTGTGTGGGACCCGTACCCCAGTGAGAGTCAGTGTGTGTGGGACCCGTACCCCAGTGAGAGTCAGTGTGTGTGGGACCCGTACCCCAGTGAGAGTCAGTGTGCGGGAGACCCGTACCCCAGTGAGAGTCAGTGTGTATGGGACCTGTACCCCAGTGAGAGTCAGTGTGTGTGGGACCCATACCCCAGTGAGAGTCAGTGTGTGTGGGACCCGTACCCCAGTGAGAGTCAGTGTGTGTGGGACCCGTACCCCAGTGAGAGTCAGTGTGTGTGGGACCCGTACCCCAGTGAGAGTCACCGTGCGGGGGACCCGTACCCCAGTGAGAGTCAGTGTGCGGGAGACCCGTACCCCAGTGAGAGTCAGTGTGTATGGGACCTGTACCCCAGTGAGAGTCAGTGTGTGTGGGACCCATACCCCAGTGAGAGTCAGTGTGTGTGGGACCCGTACCCCAGTGAGAGTCAGTGTGTGTGGGACCCGTACCCCAGTGAGAGTCAGTGTGTGTGTGTGTGTGTGTGTGTGTGTGTGTGTGTGGGACCCTTACCCCAGTGAGAGTCAGTGTGTGTGGGACCCGTACCCCAGTGAAAGTCAGCATGTGTGTGTGTGGGACCCGTACCCCAGTGAGAGTCACCGTGCGGGGGACCCGTACCCCAGTGAGAGTCAGTGTGTGTGTGGGACCCGTACCCCAGTGAGAGTCAGTGTGTGTGGGACCTGTACCCCAGTGAGAGTCAGTGTGCGGGGGACCCGTACCCCAGTGAGAGTCACCGTGTGGGGGACCCGTACCCCACGGTCTGTTTCCAGGTTCTGGAGTAGAATACAGAGAAATAAAGACAAATATTGTTTTAATTTCATTAACGTTTAGCAGCCCAACAATTGAGTTTTTGGCCTGTGGCGTGGCCAAGGATTACCCATCCCAGATTGTATAGAAGCTACTTAGAATCATGCAATCTCTACAGTGCAGAAGGAAGTCGTTCAGCCCATCAAATCTGGACTGACCACAATTCCACCCAGGCACTATCCCTGTAACCACACACATTTACTCTGCTCATCCCCCTGTCACTAATGGGCAATTTAGCATGGCCAATCAACACATCCCTCACATCCTTGGACTGCAGGAGCAATCCAGAGCATCTGGAGGAAATCCACACAGACAGGAAAATCCACACAGACAGACACAAACTCCATACAGTGAGCAAGGCCAGGCAGACTGGATCAGCTCAATGGCCTCTCTGTTTTGTCATATCCTACAATTATATATTTGTACATCATTTTATTAATTCTGGGAAATCTCTGGTTCCTGACACACACTCCAGAAAAAATATCTTCTTTGTATTTCTCTTTCCAAGTCCCACAATTTTCCATTTCCACAACCGTGTCCCCTTATCCACTGAGCACCTCGGTCCCTCCATCACTTCACAGCTCTCTGCTATAGCTGCTCAATCGCCAGTCTGCCTGTATCCTGTAACTAAGCTCCTCCCTAATATTATGTGGCCAAATTATGCATCATCTGCAAACTTATAAATAGTGCTGCTCCTGATACACGAAGATGTTATCGGCAGCAGTTACTGGACCAGTGACCCACACACAGGCCTGGAAACGATCCAGAAACGCCAGTTCAAATCCCACAATAGCTGATGCTGGCCTACGTAAATACAATGCAACAAGATCAACACCAAAGTTAACAGGGATCTTTAGGCAAGGAAATCTGCCGCCCTGACCTGGTCTGGCCTACGTGTGACTCCAGAACCACAGCAATGTGGTTGACTCTGAAATGCCCGAGTGAGACATTCAGTTCAAGGGGTAATTACAGATGGACAACAAAGGCTGGCCTTGTCAGTTACGCCCACATATTAAAACCAAACTTGATCATTTATATATCAAACAAGAAAAACAAGAAACCCTAAACTGATCCTTGGAGGCCCCCAATGTAGTCATCTCTCCAGTCAGATATACTCTCTGCCTTAAACTGCTTAACTTTGACAATTACCACTTCAAAGCAAGCACTATCCCTTCAGTATCCTGAGAGCTGATTGTTCCCGTGGATGAGATCTGCAATGTGACACTTACCTTCAGGTTATTGGGGTGCTGATGTGTCCAAGCCAGGAGCATTGCGGCAAATAAATCTCCCGTCCCCACAAACACAGCATCCACCTTGGGTATCTCCATTCTAATTCGCTCCGTTACTTGTGAACCACCAGCTATCACTGATCACAACAAATCCACAATCAATGAGAGTCAGGTGGGTATGTGGGAGGACGTGTGATAATAATGAATCAAATCAAATTTTGTGGTGGTGATTAGGTATGTGGATGAGGGCAGTACATTTGACGTAGTCTACATGGACTTCAGTAAGGCAAGGTCCCACATGGGAGGATGATGAATTATCACAGAATCCCTACAGTGCGGGAGATGGTTATTTGGCCCAACGAGTCCGCACCAACAACAATCCCACCTAGGCCCTATCCTATAAGGCCATGTATTTACCCAGCTAGTCCCCCTGACACTAAGGGTCAATTTTGCACGGTCAATCAACCTAACCAGCACATCTTTGGACTGTGGGAAGAAGTCCACACAAACATTCAGAAAATGGACAAACTCCACAAAGGCAGTAGCGCGAGGCCAGAATTGAGCCCAGATCTCTAGCACTGTGAGGTGGCAGTGCTAACCACTGTGCAGCATAAGAAGTTAATAGCCCATCGAATCCAGGGCAATTTGGCAAATTGGTTCCAAAATTGGCTCAGTGGCAGGAAGCAGAGGGTAATGATCGAAGGTTGTTTTTGTGACTGGAAGCTTGTGTCCAGTGGTGTACTGCAGGGATTGGTGCTGGGTCCTTTACTGTGTGTAGTGTACATTAATGATCTAAATGTGAATGTGGGAGTATGATCACTAAGTGCACAGACAACTTGAAAATTGGTGTGTGGTAAATAGCGAGGAGGAAAGCCTTGGTTTACAGGATGATATAGATGGGCTGGTCAGATGGACAGAACAGTAACAAATGGAATTTAACCCTGGAAAGTGTGAGGTGACACATTATGGGGGATTAGCCAGGTAAGGGGATACACAATGAATGGGAGGATGCTAGAAAGCACAAAGGACCAGAAGGACCTTGGGGTTTATGTCCATAGATCCCTGAAGGACAGGGAGATAAAGTGGTTAAGCAGGCACCTGGGATACTTGCCTTTATTAACTGAGGCATTGGAGGGTTATGATGGAACTGCATAAAATGCTGGTTAGGCCACAGCTCGAGTACTGGGTGTAGTTCTGGTCGCCACACTACAGGAAGAATATGATTGCAGTAGAGAGGGTTCAGAGGAGATTCACCAGAATGCTGCCTGGACTGCAGCATTTCATTAGAACATAAGAACTAGGAGCAGGAGTCGGCCATCTGGCCCCTCGAGCCTGCTCCACCATTTAATAAGATCATGGCTGATCTTTTCATGGACTCAGCTCCAGTTACCCGCCTGCTCACCATAACCCTTAATTCCTTCACTGATCAAAAATTTCTCTCTTCAGCTATGAAGAGAGGCTGGAATTGGATCGGCTGACGCTCAATAGACTGGGATTGTTATCCTTACAGCAGAGAAGGCGGAGGGGAGATCTGATTAAGGTGTACAAAATTATGAAGCACATTGATAGGGTAGATAGGAAGAAACATTTCCCCTTTGTAATAGAGTCAATAACAGGGGGCATAGATTAAGGTTAGCAGCAGGAGATTTAGAGGGGATTTGAGGAAAAGCTTCTTCTCCCAGAGGGTGGGGGGAATCTGGAATACTCTGCCTGAAAGAATGGTAGAGGCAGGAACTCTCACAACAGTTAAGGAGCATTTACACGAGCACTTGAAATGCCTCAGCACACACGGCTATGGAGCAAGTGCTGGAAAATGGAGTTAGAATAGATAGGTGCTTGATGGCCAGCATAGACACGATGGACCGAAGGGCCTCTTTCTGTGATGTAGAACTCTATGACTCCACAAACGTATTGGGTAAAGCCCAACAGTGCAGAAGGCAGCCATTTAACTTCATCACATCAAGACGAGTTCTTTGAGAGAGATCTTCAATTTATTCCCATACCTAAGACTTTTCCCCATAAAGTTGCAAAATATTTCCTCCTCAATTGTCCTAGGAATGCAGGAATTAGGAGCAGAAATGGGCAAATTCAGCCCTTCGAGACTGCTCAGCCATTCAATCAGATCATGGGCGATCTCTCCCTGGTCTCAATCCACCTGCCCACCTGTTCCCCATATCTCCTTATCCCTATTTTGTTAGAAATATATCTATCTCCTTCTTGAAACCATTCACTGATTCAGACTCCACCGCGCTATGGGGCAGTGAGTTCCACACATCCACCACCCTCTATGAGAAGTAGTCCCTCCTCATCTCGGTTTTAGCCTTCAGAGTGACCGTGCAGAGAGCCACCTTCAGAGTGACCGCGCAGTTTCCTTTGACCATTATGAGGTTTCACCCTGGACTCTAAGCTCTTGGTAGTTGATTCACTTACAGAGCAGCTGTCAGGCTTTATGGCTCCATGAGTCGTGACTGTCTCAATATGGTGTGGATACTTGGCATTGCTAGATCAGGTGAGCACCTCACTGTCTGCTCCGGCCATCTGATCTTAAGATGCTTCCTAAGGAAGCTCAGGTGAAAGTGACTGTGCTCTTGGCATGACCACGTTACACCGTTCAAGTCTTATATTTTTACAAGAGTGGGGCAGTAATATTGCTCGATTGACTGAGATCAGTAAGCAATCCTGCTCCTCTTCATTGCCAGGCCAATGTTCGGAGTCTGCTCTACACTCAAACTGGAACACCACAGTAACAAGGAAACCCATGTCAGACTCCTACTTATTGACTACAGATTATCCTTTAACATTGTTATACCTCCAAAACTCATCTCCAAACTCCGTGGCCTGGGTCTCAGCACCTCCCTCTGTGATTGATTCCTGAACTTCCTAACTCACAGACCACAGCCAGTAAGGATAGGCAACAAAACCTCCTCCACGATTATCCTCAACAACGGTGCCCCACAAGGCTGTGTTCTCAGCCCCCTACTATACTCCCTATACACCAATGACTGTTTGGCCAAATTCCCCTCCAATGTGATTTTCCAGTTTGCTGATGACACCATGATAGTGGGTCGGATCTCAAACAATGATGAGACAGAGTACAGGAATGAGATAGAGAATCTGGTGAACTGGTGCAGCAACAATAATCTCTCCCTCAATGTTAACAAAACAAAGGAGACAGTCACCGACTTCAGGAAATATAGGAGAACATGCCCCTGTCTACATCAATGGGGAGTGAAATAGAAAGGGTCGAGTGCTTCAAGTTTTTAGGTGTCCAGATCACCAACAACCTAGTAAGTAAGTTCGCTGATGACACTAAGGTCGGTGGTGTTGTGGATGGTCTGGAAGGATGGCAAAAGTTGCAGCAGGACATAGATAGGATGCAGGACTGGGCGGAGAAGTGGCAGATGGACTTCAACGCGGATAAATGCGTAGTTGTCCATTTTGGCAGAACCAACGGGATGAACGAGTACACTATCAAGGGCAGGAGTCTTAGTAGTGTTGAAGAGCAGAAGGATCTCGGGGTCCGGGTCCACAGGACTCTTAAATCGGCCTCGCAGGTGGAGGAGGTGGTCAAGAAGGCGTATGGTGTACTGGCCTTCATTAATCGAGGGATTGAGTTTAGGAGTCAGGAGGTAATGCTGCAACTTTATAAGACCCTTGTCAGGCCTCATTTAGAGTAATGTGCGCAGTTCTGGTCGCCTCACTATAGGAAAGATGTAGAAGCTATTGAGAGGGTACAGAGGAGATTTACAAGGATGTTGCCTGGACTGGGAGGCATGCCTTATGAAGTTAGGTTGAGGGAGCTGGGATTCTTTTCCCTGGAGAGACGAAGGTTGAGAGGCGACCTGATAGAAGTTTACAAAATGTTGAGAGGAATGGATAGGGTGGACTCTCAGAGGCTATTTCCCCGGGTTGAAATGGTCGCTACAAGAGGACACAGATTTAAGGTACTGGGAGGGAAGTTCAGAAGTGATGTTAGGGGTAAGTTTTTCACTCAGAGGGTGGTGAGTGAATGGAATCGGCTGCTGTCAGTGGTGGTGGAGGCGAACTCGCTGGGGTCTTTTAAAAGACTTCTGGATGAGTACATAGAACATAGAACATTACAGCACAAACAGGCCCTTCGGCCCTCGAGTTGCGCCGATCACATCAACCCCACCAATCTATAGACCTATCTATAACCCCCAATCCCATTAAACCCCATATACTCATCCAGAAGTCTTTTAAAAGACCCCAGCGAGTTCGCCTCCACCACCGACGACGGCAGCCGATTCCATTCACTCACCACCCTCTGAGTGAAAAACTTACCCCTAACATCACCTCTGTACTTCCCTCCCCGCACCTTAAATCTGTGTCCTCTCGTAGCGACCATTTCAACCCGGGGAAATAGCCTCTGAGAGTCCACCCTATCTATTCCTCTCAACATTTTATAAACTTCTATCAGGTCGCCTCTCAACCTTCGCCTCTCCAGGGAAAAGAGTCCCAGCTCCCTCAACCTATCTTCATAAGGCATGCCTCCCAGTCCAGGCAACATCCTTGTAAATCTCCTCTGCACCCTTTCAATAGCTTCTACGTCTTTCCTATAGTGAGGCGACCAGAACTGCGCACAGTACTCCAAATGAGGCCTGACGAGGGTCCTGTAAAGTTGCAGCATTACCTCCCGACTCCTAAACTCAATCCCTCGATTAATGAAGGCCAGTACACCATACGCCTTCTTGACCACCTCCTCCACCTGCGAGGCCGATTTAAGAGTCCTGTGAACCCGGACCCCGAGATCCTTCTGCTCTTCAACGCAGAGTATATGGGGTTTAATGGGATTGGGGGTTATAGATAGGTCTGTAGGTTGGTAGGTGTTGATGTGATCGGCGCAACTTGTGGGCCGAAGGGCCTGTTTGTGCTGTAGTGTTCTATGTTTAACCTGTCCTGGTTCCCCCCCATGCTGACACTATAGTTAAGAAAGCCCACCAACACTTCTACTTTCTCAAAAGATGAAGGAAATTTGGCATGTCCACTACGACTTTCATCAACTTTTACAGATGCATCAAAGAAAGCTTTCCAGATGCAGCTTGGTATGGCTCTAGCTCTAGCCTAATCCATTACGCAAACAGCATTCCATCCATTGACTCTGTCTATACTTCTTGCTGCCTCAGCAAAACAGCCGCAGAATTAAGGACCCTATGCACCCCGGACATTCTCTCTTCCACCTTCTTCTGTTGGGAAAAAGATACAAAAGTTTGAGGTCACGTACCAAGTGACTCAAGAACAGCTTCTTCCCTGCTGCCGTTAGACTTTGAATGGACCTACCTTGCATTAAGTTGATCTTTCTCTACACCCCAGCGATGATTGTAACACTATATTCTGCACTGTCTCATTTCCTTCTCTATGAACGGTATGCTTTGCCTGAATAGCGCTCAAGAAACAATACTTTTTACTGTGTACTAATACATGTGACAATAAATAAGTCAAATCAATATTGCTCTATGGACTTAGAATGGGCAGTAATATTGTTCTGTAAGCAAACCAGCTCCTCTTGATTCCCAGGCGAATGTTCAAAGTCTGCCATAGGCTACACCTGATCAACAATTCTTGCAGGCGTTTTATCAATATTTAGAAGAAAGAACAGTACAGGAAACAGGCTCTTCGGCCCTCTAAGCCTGTGCCGCTCATTGGTCCAACTAGACCATTCGTTTGTATCCCTCCATTCCCAGTCTGTTCATGTGACTATCCAGGTAATTCTTAAACGATCCCAGTGTGTCCGCCTCCACCACCCTGCTTGGCAGTGCATCCCAGGCCCCCACCACCCTCTGTGTAAAATACATCCCTCTGACATCTGAGTTAAACTTCACCCCCCCCTCACCTTGAACCTGTGACCCCTCATGTTTGTCATCTCCGACCCAGGAAAAAGCTTCCCACTGTTCACCCTATCTACGCCCCTCATAATTTTATACACCTCTACTAGGTCTCCCCTCATTCTCCATCTTTCCTGGGAGAACAACCCCACTTTACCCAATCTCTCCTCATAGCTAAGACCCTCCATACCAGGCAACATCCTGGTAAACCTCCTCTGCACTCTCTCCAAAGCCTCCACGTCCTTCTGGTAGTGTGGTGACCGGAACTGGATGCAGTATTCCAAATGTGGCCTAACCAACGTTCTATACAGCTGTAACATCAGATGCTAATTTTTATACCCTACACCCTGTCCTATAAAGGCAAGCATGCCATATGCCTTCTTCACCACCTTCTCCACCTGTGCTGCTACCTTTAAGGATCTGTGGACTTGCACACCCAGATCCCTCTGTGTGTCTATACTCCTGATGGTTCTGTCATTTATTGTATAGCTCCCCCCTACATTAGTTCTACCAAAATGCATCGCTTCGCTTTTATCTGGATTAAATTCCATCCGCCATTTCTCTGCCCAATTTTCCAGCCTTTCTATATCCTGCTGTATTCTCTGACAATGTTCATCGCTATCCACAAGTCCAGCCATCTTCGTGTTAGCCGCAAACTTACTGATCACACCAGTTACACCTTCTTCCAAATTATTTATATATATCACAAACAGCAGAGGTCCCAGTACGCAGCCCTGCGGAACACCACTAGTCACAGACCTCCAACCGGAAAAAGACCCCTCCACTGCTACCCTCTGTCTTCTATGGCCAAGCCAGTTCTCTACCCATCTAGCCACGTCATCTTTTATCCCATTAGATTTAACCTTTTGCACCAACCTGCCATGAGGGACTTTGTCAAATGCTTTACTAACATCCATATAGACGACATCCACGGCCCTTCCCTCGTCAGCCATTTTTGCCAACTCCTCAAAAAACTCCACCTATAAGTTCAGAGTGTGCTGCTGAGTTAAGTGAGCTTATTCACTGCAGAGAGGTTCTGGTCATGAACTTTCCTGGAACAAGCTGACACACGACTTTAGTTTTCCTTGTGCTGATTGCAAGGCTGAAGTTGTGGCTTACATTGGAAAACTGTTCAATCCTACATTACACATCCAGCTCTGAAGCGGCTAGCTGGTGCTCAGAGTCATTAAACAGGTCAAAGTGCGCCCTTGGAGAGTCTTGTCTTTGACTGGTGCCACCTCAGATAGAGTAGCTTCCTGCCCATGTGACCAGTCTAATATGCAGGGAAGACATGACAGGGTATGACAAGGTGTTGGTGGAGAGATGCTGCGAGCATGCAGCTCCCTTTAACTCCATTAATTGCTTCCAAATAGACTGAGTTCAGTGAGCTTCTTAACCAGCCGTTCACCTACTCCATCCTTAAAGTTCCAAAGCCAATGCTCAGAGTGGAGCGGGCAAACTTAAATCCATTCCTTGCTTGAACCAAATTCAAAATCCAATTGAAACCATTTCCAGGTCCAAGCTGGCAGGATGAGGCATTGTACTCCACCTTGGGCTTGATCTGATGTTTGATCTTAGCCAAAAGGCCACTTTCTAGACTTCAGCTGATGTATCATCATCTCCTGCTAGACAGGATTGTTCTCATTGTTTCCAATAGAGAAGATCAAGAGAGAAGCTGATGGTAACCTGTGGCAGACAGAGCTGAAAGACCATTCACAATGCCATTAAATTGCTCTGTTCACTTTTCTAGAATTTGGGAGTTTTCTGTGAACTGTGTGTTACTCATCGGCACCGAGCTTTGGTGACGAACCAGTAGACTGGGCTGTAGACAATTTCAGAGCATGACAGAATCAGTTCCGTCTTTGTGTCTGGATATAACGGAGGTTTGTCTGCTTCCTCTTTCAGCCAAGTACCTTCCAACTCTCTGAGGCTGCACTGGACCGCCATGTAGTGAGCCTGACATCAGAATCAGGTCACGTGGACATTGTGCTTGGACAATGATGACTTGTCAGTGAGATAAACCCTGCACAGGCGATATTTGTCTGAGATAAAACCTACACAGGCGATGTTTCTCTGAGATAAACCTTGCAGAGTCAATGTTCCTCCTTCAGTAGTTTCTGGATGTCTGGATTGCCTCATTGTTTTCACTGAAGCAATCTTGATGGTGTGGAGACTCCAGCATAGTGAAGTACACCGTATACCTCGACAATGCCCAGCCATCCACAAGGCAGTTAGTGTCCATTTTGGGATGACTTCTGTGTTTCTCCGAGAGATCCCTTCATGACTGCCTTTTTGAGTCTCAAAGTGCTTATGGACCTTAGTGTTCTGGGAATGCTGAGAATGATGTATCTTGATGGTTAGCTATAAACTAATAAAAAAAAGTGGTCGGTGCAACAGTCAGCACCACACAGGGCTTTTATTGCACTCACACCCCGCCTGTCCCTCTGCCTGATGCGGACATACTCAATTTGATGCTAATGTACAGAATGAGAGTACATTTAATATTTCGCAGGGAGCAGAAAAACCATTAGTGATCAGAGCTCATGCTCAGCAACAAGCAGCCAACACATACCGGGACTGATAGGCAGATTCATTCCTGGCACAAAGGAAGATGACTATGGTGGTTGTGCCGCACCACCGGAGGGTCAGCGCCGAGGGAGCGCCGCACCACCGGAGGGTCAGCGCCGTGGGAGCGCCGCACCACCGGAGGGTCAGCGCCGTGGGAGCGCCGCACCACCGGAGGGTCAGCGCCGAGGGAGCGCCGCACCACCGGAGGGTCAGCGCCGAGGGAGCGCCGCACCACCGGAGGGTCAGCGCCGAGGGAGCGCCGCACCACCGGAGGGTCAGCGCCGAGGGAGCGCCGCACCACCGGAGGGTCAGCGCCGAGGGAGTGCCGCACCACCGGAGGGTCAGCGCCGCACTGACTTGTCCTAACCTCAATCTTAAAAAGAGAATTCTTATACTTAAACAGTGTCCTTGGCTTCTAGCTTCCCTCGACAAGGGGAAATATATTCCTGGTATTGATTCCACCAAATCCCCTCAGGGATCTTGTCGTTCGTCTAAACACCAATGGATTAAGACCAAACCTACATAAGATAACCCCTTCATCTCAGGAATGAGTCTAGTGAACCTTCTGTGAACTGCTTCTAATGCAGTTTTAGCTTTCCCATATAACAGAACTGTACACAGTATTCCAGATGTGGTCTCACCATGTCACAGCTGCTTTTATAAGTCCATTTCTCTTGCACTAAACACCAACATCCAATTTGCCTTCCATATCGTTTGCTGTACCCGCGTACTAACATTTGCCAATTCATGGAGCAAGACACCCATATCCCTCTGTAACACCGAGTTCTGCAATCTCAATCCAAATAAATAATCTGCTTTCTTATTCTTCCTGCCAAAGTGGACTAAGTCACATTTTCCCACGTTAGCGCTCTGACAAATTTTAGCTTACTCATTTAACCTATCTTTATTCATCTATAGACACAATCTGTTCTTGGTAATCTACTTTCTTATCTCTTTGTGGTGACGGAACAAGAATTATTACACCGTTGTTTTATCAACTGCAAACTTAGGTGCAATAGATCTCGGCTCTTCACCCGAGCCATTGATGTCGATTGTAAATAATTTAGGCCCCAGCACAATCTCTGGGACACGCTTGTCACATTTTACCAAACTGAAAATAGTCCAATTATTCTCACTCTCTGCTCCCTTTTGGCTAGCTGATAGAAGACAGAGGGTGGTGATTGATGGGAAATATTCAACCTGGAGTTCAGTTACAAGTGGTGTACCTCAAGGATCTGTTTTGGGGCCACTGCTGTTTGTCATTTCTATAAATGACCTAGATGAGGGTGTAGAAGGATGGGTTAGTAAATTTGCTGATGACACCAAAGTTGGAGGCTTTGTAGACAGTGAGGACGGATGTTACAGTTTGCAGAGGGACATAGATAAGCTGCAGAGCTGGGCTGAGAGGTGGCAAATGGAGTTTAATGCGGAAAAGTGTGAGGTGATTCACTTTGGTAAGAAAAATAGGAGTACAGAATATAGGGCTAATGGAAGGACTCTTAGTAGTGTTGACAAGCAGAGAGATCTCGGGGTACATGTGCATAGCTCTCTGAAAGTTGGCGCCCAGGTTGATAAGGTTGTTAAGAAGGTGTAAGGTGTGTTAGCTTTTATTGGTAGAGAGATTGAATTTCGGAGCCGTGAGGTCATGTTACAGCTGTACAAAACTCTGGTGCGGCCGCACTTGGAGTATTGCATACAGTTCCGGTCACCGCATTGTAAGAAAGATGTGAGGCATTGGAAAGGGTGCAGAGGATGTTTACCAGGATGTTGCCTGGTATGGTGGGAAGGTCTTATGAGGAAAGGCTGAGGGACTTGAGGTTATTTTTATTGGAGAGAAGGAGGTTACGAGGTGACCTGATTGAGGCATACAAGATGATCAAAGGATTGGATAGGGTGGACAGTGAGAGCCTTTTTCCTTGGATGGTGATGGCTAACACAAGGGGACATAGCTTTAAATTAAGGGGTGGTAATTATCGGACGGATGTCAGAGGTAGGTTCTTTATCAGAGGGTAGTAAGGGCGTAGAATGCCCTGCCTGCAGCAGTTGTGGACTCGCCAACTTTAAGGGCGTTCAAATGGTCAGTGGATAGGCATATGGATAACATTGGAATAGTTTAGGTTAGAGGGTCATTAGATTGGTTCCACTGGTCGGCACAACATCGAGGGCCAAAGGGCCTGTACTGTGCTGTAATGTTCTATGTTCTATTATGTGGAACTGTTGGACTGGGGTAAATACAGTAAGAAGTCTCACAACACGAGGTTAAAGTCTAGCAGGTTTATTTGGTAGCAAAAGCCACTAGCTTTCAAAGCGCTTCTCCTTCGACAGGTGAGTGGGAGTTCTGTTCACAAACAGGGTATATAAAGACACAAACTCAATTTACAAAATAATGGTTGGAATGCAAGTCGTTATAGGTAATCATGTCTCAAAGGTACAGGTAGTGTGAGTGGAGAATGTTAAGCACAGGTTAAAGAGATGTGTATTGTCTGCAGCCGGGACAGTTCGTGAGATTTTGCAAATCAAGGGAGTTTACACTTAGTGTGACATTGACAGTGTTTTTTGTAATTTGTGTAATTTGACAGTGACCACGACACCACTCAACCCTGCCACAGCAACCTCTGCAAGACATGCTGGATCATCGACACGGATGCCATCATCACACGTGAGAACACCATCTACCAGGTACACGGTACATACTCTTGCAACTCGGCCAATGTTGTCTACCTGATACGCTGCAGGAAAGGATGTCCCAAGGCATGGTACATTGGGGAGACCATGCAGATGCTACGACAACGGACGAATGAACATCGCTCAACAATCACCAGGCAAGACTGTTCCCTTCCTGTTGGTGAACACTTCAGTGATCACGGGCATTCAGCCTCCAATCGTCGGGTAAGCGTTCTCCAAGACGGCCTTGATGACACACGACAGTGCAGAGTCGCTGGGCAGAGACTGATAGCCAAGTTCCGCACACATGGGGACGGCCTCAACCAGGATCCTGGGTTCAAGTCACACGATCTGTAACCCCCATGACTTTCCTGGACTTTCAAAATCTCACTAACTATCCTGTCTGGAGACAATACACATCTCTTTAAACTGTGGTTAATGCTCTGTCCACTCACACTGCCTGTACCTTTGAGGCTTGATTATCTGTAAAGACTCGCATTCCAACCAATATTTTGTAAATTGAGTTTGTCTTTATATACCCTGTTTGTGATTAGAACTCCCACTTACCTGATGAAGGAGCAGCGCTCCGAAAGCTAGTGGCTTTTGCTACCAAATAAACCTGTTGGACTTTAACTGATGTTGTGGGACTTCTTATCCACTTTACCATTACCAGGAGTTACTGAGCGACAGTGAGAGAGAACTGGATTAACATCAGTACAGATACAGTCAGTAACACAGGGTGCTGTGGGGGGGAGAGGTTACTGAGTGACAGTGTGAGGGAGCTGGATTAACATCAGTACCGATACAGTCAGTAACACAGTGTGCTGGGAGAGAGGGGTTACTGAGTGACAGTGTGAGGGAGCTGGATTAACATCAGTACCGATACAGTCAGTAACACAGTGTGCTGGGGGGAGAGGGGTTACTGAGTGACAATGTGAGGGAGCTGGATTAACATCTGTACAGATACAGTCAGTAACACAGGGTGCTGGGGGGAGAGGTTACTGAGTGACAGTGTGAGGGAGCTGGATTAACATCAGTACAGATATAGTCAGTAACACAGGGTGCTGGGGGAGAGGGGTTACTGGGTGACAGTGTGAGGGAACTGGATTAACATCAGTACAGATACAGTCAGTAACACAGGGTACTGGGGGGAGAGGGGTTACTGAGTGACAGTGTGAGGGAGCCGGATTAACATCAGTACAGATACAGTCAGTAACACAGGGTGCTGGGGGGAGAGGGGATACTGAGTGACAGTGTGAGGGAGCTGGATTAACATCAGTAGAGATACAGTCAGTAACACAGGGTGCTGGGGGGAGAGGGGTTACTGAGTGACAGTGTGAGGGAGCTGGATTAACATCAGTAGAGATACATCAGTAACAGGCATTTTGAGACACAAGGACTGATTAGGCACAGTCAGTGAGTGGAAAATCATGTCTCACAAATTTGACTGAGTTTTTTGAAGGGGTAACCAAGAAGGTAGGTGAGGGCAGTGCAGTTGATGTTGTCTACATGGACTTTAGCAAGGCCTTTAACAAGGTACCGTATGGTAGGTTGTTGCATAAAGTTAAATCTCAAGGGATCTATGGTGAGGTGTCTAATTGGATACAAAATTAGAGGGTGGTTGTAGAGAGCTGTTATTCAAACTGGAGGCCTGTAACCAGCAGTCTGCCTCAGGGATCAGTGCTGGGCCCACTGTTATTTGTCATTTCTATTAATGATTTGGATGAGAATATAAGGGGCATGGTTAGTAAGTTTGCAGATGACACTAACAGGCTTAGTGGACAGTGAAGAAAGTTATCTCCAATTGCAATGGGATCTTGATCAATTGGGCCAGTGGGCTGATGAATGGTAGATGAAGTTTAATTTAGACAAATGCGAGGTGATGCATTTTGGTAGATTGAACCAGAGCAGGACTTACTCAGTTAATGGTAGGGCACTGGGGAGAGTTACAGAACAAAGATCTAGGGGTACATGTTCATAGCTCCTTGAAAGTGGAGTCACAGGTGGACACAGTGGTGAAGAAGGCATTCAGCATGCTTGGTTTCATCGATCAGAACATTGAATACAGGAGTTGGGATGTCTTGTTGAAGTTGTACAAGACATTGGTAAGGCCACACTTGGAATACTGTGTGCAATTCTGGTCACGCTATTATAGAAAGGACATTATTAAACTAGAAAGAATGCAGAAAAGATTTACTAGGATGCTACTGGGACTTGATGGATTGAGTTATAAGGAGAGGCTGGATAGACTGGGACTTTTTCTCTGGAGCAAAGGAGGCTGAGGGGTGATCTTATAGAGATCTATAAAATAACGAGGGGAACAGATCAGCTAGATAGTCAATATCTTTTCCCAAAGGTAGGGGAGTCCAAAACGAGAGGACATAGGTTTAACGTGAGAGGGGAAAGATACAAAAGTGTCCAGAGGGGCAATTTTTTCACACACAGGGAGGTGAGTGTCTGGAACAAGTTACCAGAGGTGGTAGGCGAGGTGGGTACAATTTTGTCTTTTAAAAAGCATTTAGATAGTTACATGGGTATGACGGGTATAGAGGGATATGGGCCAAATGCGGGTAATTGGGATTACTTTAGGGATTTTAAAAAAGAAAGGGTGGCATGGACAAGTTGAGCCGAAGGCCTGTTTCCATGCTATAAACCCCTATAGCTCTAACACAGGGTGCTGCGGGGGGGAGAGAGGGGTTACTGAGTGACAGTGTGAGGGAGCTGGAATAACATCAGTACAGATACAGTCAGTAACACAGGGTGCTGGGGGGGAGAGAGGGGTTACTGAGTGACAGTGTGAGGGAGCTGGATTAACACCAATACAGATACAGTCAGTAACACAGGGTGCTGGGAGAGAGGGGTTACTGATGACAGTGTGAGGGAGCTGGATTAACATCAGTACAGATACAGTCAGTAACACAGGGTGCTGGGGGGAGAGGGGTTACTGAGTGACAGTGTGAGGGAGCTGGATTAACATCAGTACAGATACAGTCAGTAACACAGGGTGGTGGGGGGAGAGGGGTTACTGAGTGACAGTGTGAGGGAGCTGGATTAACATCAGTACAGATACAGTCAGTAACACAGGATGCTGGGGGGAGAGGGGTTACTGAGTGATAGTGTGAGGGAGCTGGATTAACATCAATACAGATACAGTCAGTAACACAGGGTGCTGGGGGGAGAGAGGGGTTACTGAGTGACAGTGTGAGCGAGCTGGATTAACATCAGTACAGATACAGTCTGTAACACAGGGTGCTGGGGGGAGAGGGGTTACTGAGTGACAGTGTGAGGGAGCTGGATTAACATCAGTACAGATACAGTCAGTAACACAGGATGCTGGGGGGAGAGGGGTTACTGAGTGACAGTGTGAGGGAGCTGGATTAACATCAGTACAGATACAGTCTGTAACACAGGGTGTTGGGGGGAGAGGGGTTACTGAGTGACAGTGTGAAGGAGCTGGATTAACATCAGTACAGATACAGTCAGTAACACAGGATGCTGGGGGGAGAGGGGTTACTGAGTGACAGTGTGAGGGAGCTGGATTAACATCAGTACAGATACAGTCAGTAACACAGGGTGCTGGGGGGAGAGGGGTTACTGAGTGACAGTGTGAGGGAGCTGGATTAACATCAGTACAGATACAGTCAGTAACACAGGGTGCTGGGGGGAGAGGGGTTACTGAGTGACAGTGTGAGGGAGCTGGATTAACATCAGTACAGATACAGTCAGTAACACAGGGTGCTGGGGGGAAACGGGTTACGAATAAATGGCAGTCAGGACAACGGGGAAAACTCGCCTGCCCTTTATTAGAATAGGATCATCTTTTATCCGAGTTTGAGCCTCGATTTAAAATGATCTGAATAACAGAAGAGGCTGAAAGGGCCTCTGCTCCTCTTCCAAAGTCCATTAGAAACAATATCCCGGCAATGCATGGGGTGTGTTGAACTTGATTCTGTATTAAAGACTCTGAAGTGGGACTTTAACCCTCAGACTCTGTGGGAAAGTGCTACCCACTGAACCACAGCAGACCCAAACTGCAGGAGAATACGTGCTGTGTCAACCTGAGTGAATCACATTGTTAGAAACAAACTTATCCTCTTCATCTATATGAGTGACAGTGTGAGGGAGCTGGATTAACATCAATACAGATACAGTCAGTAACACAGGGTGCTGGGGGAGAGGGGATACTGAGTGACAGTGTGAGGGAGCTGGATTAACATCAATACAGATACAGTCAGTAACACAGGGTGCTGGGTGGGAGAGAGGGGTTACTGAGTGACAGTGTGAGGGAGCTGGATTAACATCAGTACAGATACAGTCAGTAACACAGGGTGCTGGGTGGGAGAGGGGTTACTGAGTGACAGTGTGAGGGAGCTGGATTAACATCAGTACAGATACAGTCAGTAACACAGGGTGCTGGGGGGGGGAGAGAGGGGTTACTGAGTGACAGTGTGAGGGAGCTGGATTAACATCAGTACAGATACAGTCTGTAACACGGTGCTGGGGGGGAGAGGGGTTACTGAGTGACAGAGTGAGGGACCGGGATTAACATCAGTACAGATACAGTCAGTAACACAGGGTGCTGGGGGGGGAGAGAGGGGTTACTGAGTGACAGTGTGAGGGAGCTGGATTAACATCAGTACAGATACAGTCAGTAACATCGGGTGCTGGGGGGAGAGGGGTTACTGAGTGACAGTTTGAGGGAGCTGGATTAACATCAGTACAGTTACAGTCAGTAACACAGGGTACTGGGGGGGGAGGGGTTACTGAGTGACAGTGTGAGGGAGCTGGATTAACATCAGTACAGATACAGTCAGTAACACAGGGTGCTGGGTGGGAGAGGGGTTACTGAGTGACAGTCTGAGGGAGCTGGATTAACATCAGTACAGATACAGTCAGTAACACAGGGTGCTGGGGGGGGAGGGGTTACTGAGTGACAGTGTGAGGGAGCTGGATTAACATCAGTACAGATACAGTCAGTAACACAGGGTGCTGGGGAGAGAGGGGTTACTGAGTGACAGTGTGAGGGAGCTGGATTAACATCAGTACACATACAGTCAGTAACACAGGGTGCTGGGGGGAGAGGTTACTGAGTGACAGTGTGAGGGAGCTGGATTAACATCAGTACAGATACAGTCAGTAACAAAAGTTGCTGGGGGGGGGAGAGGTTACTGAGTGACAGTGTGAGGGAGCTGGATTAACATAGTACAGTTACAGTCAGTAACACAGGGTGCTGGGGGGAGAGGCGTTACTGAGTGACAGTGTGAGGGAGCTGGATTAACATCAGTACAGTTACAGTCAGTAACACAGGGTGCTGGGGGGAGAGGGGTTACTGAGTGACAGTGTGAGGGAGCTGGATTAACATCAATACAGATACAGTCAGTAACACAGGTTGCTGGGAGAGAGGGGTTACTGAGTGACAGTGTGAGGGAGCTGGATTAACATCAGTACAGATACAGTCTGTAACACAGGGTGCTGGGGGAGAGAGAGGTTACTGAGTGACAGTGTGAGGGAGCTGGATTAACATCAGTACAGATACAGTCAGTAACACAGGTTGCTGGGAGAGAGGGGTTACTGAGTGACAGTGTGAGGGAGCTGGATTAACATCAGTACAGATACAGTCTGTAACACAGGGTGCTAGTGGAGAGAGAGGTTACTGAGTGACAGTGTGAGGGAGCTGGATAAACATCAGTACAGATACAGTCTGTAACACAGGGTGCTGGGGGGAGAGGTTACTGAGTGACAGTGTGAGGGAGCTGGATTAACATCAGTAGAGATAGTAACAGAGGCTGCTGGGAGGAGCGGAGTTATTTTGTAAATGGTCTGTTCACTAGACACGAAACAGGAAAGAGCAAAAGTCTGTCTCGACTGAAAAAGGCACGCATTTCTATAGTATTTCCACTTTCCAAAGTGCTTTCACCCAATGATGCACTTTTTGAATTATAGTCAGTGTTGGGAAATTGGTAATTACTTTAATAAAACAAGCTTCCACGAACAATAGTAACAGTTAAGAAGCATCTGGATGGGTATATGCATAAGAAGCAAAGAGGGGGATACAGACCGAGTAAGGGCATCATGATTGGCACAGGCTTGGAGGGTTGAAGGGCCTGTTCCAGCGCTGCATTTTTCTTTGTTCTTTGTAAACAAGAATGTGATAATGATCCAGATAATCTGCATTTTGTAATGTTGATGTGGAGATGCTGGCGTTGGACTGGGTTGGGCACAGTAATGAGTCTCACAACACCAGGTTAAAGTCCAACAGGTTTATTTGGAATCACGAGCTTTTACAGGCTCCTTCATCAGGTGAGCAAATCACCTGGTGTTGTGAGATTTCTTACTCTTTTTGTAACGTTGATTGATAAATAAATGGCAGCCAGGACAACGGGGAAAACTTGCCTGCCCTTTATTAGAATAGGATCATCTTTTATCCGAGTTTGAGCCTCGATTTAAAATGATCTGAATAACAGAAGAGGCTGAAAGGGCCTCTGCTCCTCTTCCAAAGTCCATTAGAAACAATATCCCGGCAATGCATGGGGTGTGTTGAACTTGATTCTGTATTAAAGACTCTGAAGTGGGACTTTAACCCTCAGACTCTGTGGGAAAGTGCTACCCACTGAACCACAGCAGACCCAAACTGCAGGAGAATACGTGCTGTGTCAACCTGAGTCAATCACATTGTTAGAAACAAACTTATCCTCTTCATCTATATGACAGAAGCCTCACTTACCCTTCCTCTGGCTGCCGAGGGTCACTAGGTAGTTGTCCCCCAGAGCAGAGGGGAGATCGGAGCTTGTGATGACCACCGTATCAGGACCCATTGCATGGAGAACATCCATTACCTGCAACAGACACAGGGACCCAGTTCTAACCTCACAGATTCTCAGCATATTTACTCTGTATCTAACCCTGCTCTGTGCACTAGAAACACAACAAATAGGGGCAGGAGTACACCATCCAGCCCATCAAGCCTGCTCCACCATTCAATACAATCATGGCTGATCTTGGGCTTGAATTTCATTTTCCCATCTATTCCCCAAATCCCTAATTCTCTGAGAAGCCAAGAATCTGTCTATTCCAGCCTTAAATCCATTTTATAATGGAGGATCCGCAACCCTCTGAGGCACAGAATTCCAAAGATTCACAACCGTTTGAGTGAGGAAATTTCTCCTCCCCTCAGTCTGTCAGCAGGAAGCAGTGGTGTACTGGTATTGTCACTGGACTAGTAATTCAGAGACCCGGGGATCTGGGTCCTGGGCTTGAATCTCACCACAGCAGATGGTGAAATTTGAATTCAATAAAAAGTCTAATGATGACCATGAAACCATTGATGAACACCATTAAAAAAACTCTGGTTCACTAATGCCCTTTAAGGAAGGAAATCTGCCATCCTTATCCGGTCTGGCCTATATGTGACTCCAGAGCCACAGCAGTGTAGTTAACTCTTAATTGCCCTCAGGGATGAGCAATAAACCTGGCACAGCCAGTAACGCTCACATCCCATGAATACATTTATTTAAATAATTGGTTTGTTATCCTGAGCCTTTTTTAGATTCCCCAACCAGTGGAAACATTTTCTCAGCATCTATCCTATCAAATCTCTTCAGAATCATGCAATCCCCCAGTGCAGGAGGAGGCCATTTGGTTCATTGTGTCTGCGCAGACTCTGAGAGAGCATCCTACCCAAGTCCTATCCCTGTAACCCCATGTATTAACCTGATAATCTTTGGATGCTAAAGAGCAATTTAGCATGGCCAATCCACCTAACCTGCACATCTTTGGACTGTGGGAGGAAAAACCCACCCAGACACAGGGAGAACATGCAAACTCCACACAGGTAGTCACCCAAGGCCAGAATTGAACCTAAGACCATGGCGCTGTGAGGCAGCAGTGCTAACCACTGTGCCACCCAAATCTTGCAGGTTTCAATGTGATCAACTCTCATTCTTCTAAACTCTAGAGAATTTAAACCCAATTTACTTCACCTCTTATCATAGAACACCCCCCTCTCGCCAACCTAGCAACCCGTCACCATGCTGCCTCCAATGTCAGTATATCCTTTCTTAAATATGGAGACTAAAGTTTAATTTTCTTTTCTCTTTTAGGATGGGAAAAGAGGGATATAGTCCCCTGAAGCGTAGGGGGTTTTAGTTTAGTCAACCAGCATGGTTGGTGCAGGGCCAAAGGGCCTGTTCCTGTGCTGTAATTTTCTTGTTCTGAAAACTGCACCAGATAGGGTCTCAACAAAACCCTGGAACAACTGTAGCAAGATTTATTTATTCCAGTACTCCTATTACCTTACAATAAAAGGCCAATATGCCATTTGCCTTCGCAATTGCTTGCTGCACTTGAAACTGGCATGTTAACCATGTATGAACTGCGGGTTCCTTGTACAAACACATCAAATCTATGTGAACTCCAATAAATTTCACATCTTTTAAAACTATTCTGCATTTCAATTCTTGCCACCAAAGAGAATAACATCCCAATTGCCTACATTATACTCCATCTGCCTTCTTGTTGCCCACTCACTTCACCTGCCAATATCTGCAGCTTGTGTCCTCCCACTGCTCACCTATCCACCAGTTCTGATGAAGGCTCATCCAGACTCGAAATGTTGGCTCTATTCTCTCTCCATAAATGCTTTCAGGCCTGCTGAGGTTTCCATTATTCTTTGTTTTTGTTTGAACTTTCCACCTAGCTTGGTCTCATCATCAAACTTAGATGAAGAGACACAGAGTAATATAGCGGAGTCACTCATACCGACTGTAAATAGCTGAGTCCCCAGCACTGATCCTTGCGGCACTCTACGATTCACAGCTTGTCAACTTGAAATTACCCAGTTTACCCACAGGAACAGGCCCTTTGGCCCTCTAAGCCTGCACCAACCATGCTGGCTGACTAAACTTCTTGTCTGTTAACTAATCCTCTATCCCTGCGAATAATGGTAAAATCACCAAAGTCCCATATGAGGGGAAGGGCTGACTGATGGGAATTTAACCTGAGATCACGACACCGCAAGCAAGGGGCAAGATTGAGAAGCGGGGCCTTCATGAATAACCTCAGCCACTGCAGAAATTGAACCCACACTGCATCGATCTACATCAGCGAACTGAGCTAAATCAACCAATCCATGGTAATATATTACCTCCAACTCCCTGAGCCCTTGTTTTGCCTATTAACCTTGTGTGGGGCAACTTACCAAATGCCTTCTGAAAATCCGGACAGACTACATCTAAACGGCACAGAAAATAAACAAATACTTTGTTTCTGTCTCCACGGAGGATATAAAAATCTTCCAGAAATACTAGGGACGAGGGAACCAAGGGATGAGCAAAATTGAGAGCTTGGGAGGAATTTGTATGAGTGAAAAAGCAGTACTGAGAAATGAATGGAACTGAAGGTTGCCTGCACCTGATGATCTACCCAGAGTGCGGAAAGAAGTGGCTGTCAAGATAGTGGATGTATTGGTGATCATCTTCCAAAATCCTGTGCTCGGTGTGTGGAGCTGCAGACCCTACGAAACCAGGTTAAGGAGCTGCAAATGCAGCTCGAGGACCTTCGGCTCGTTCGGGAGAGTGAGGAGGTTATAGATAGGAGCTATAAACAAGTAGTCACACCAGGGTAACGGGATGAGGGCACTTGGGTAACTATTAAGAAGGGGAAAACACGGGTGATGGAGAGCACACCGGTGGATGTCCCCCTTCAAAATAAGTACTCCGGCCTGAGTACTACTGGGGGGGACAGCTCATCTGAGGGAGGAAGCGGTGGCCAGGTCTCTGGAGCTGAGCCAGAGTCAAAAAATCAAAAAAGAGAGCAGAAAGGTAGTGTTAATAGGGGACTCCACAGTGAGGGGGGGCGGACAGGCGTTTTTGTGGACGTAGACGGGAGTCGCGGATGGTGGTTTGTCTCCCTGGGGCTGGGATTCGGGATGTCTCTGGGCGTGTCCCAGACATCCTGAAAGGGGAGGGTGAGGAACCAGAGGTTGTAGTACATATAGGTACTACTGATGTAGGCAAGAAGAGGGAGGCACTCGTGAAAAGGGACTATAGGGAACTGGGTAGGCAGCTGAGGAAGAGAAAAGCGAAGGTAGTAATCTCAGGATTGCTGCCTGTGCCACGGGAGAATGAAGGAAGAAATGAAATGAAGTGGAGGGTGAATGCATGGCTGAGGGATTGGTGTAGAGGGCAGGGATTTCGGTTCCTAGATCACTGGGACCTCTTTAGGGGTAGGTGGGACCTGAATAGTAAGGACGGGTGGCACTTAAATACCAGGGGGACTAATATCTCGGCGGGAAGATTGGCTAAGGCTACCGGGGGGACTTTAAACTAGAAAGGATGGGGGGATGAAACTGTGATGGGGAGACTGGGACGGAGGAGATTCGCTCCCAGGTAGGGGAGGACCGCAGACAGTATGGGAGGGAGGTTAGACAGACGGTGGAGAAGGGAAATGCCCAGACTGAGGGGCTGAAGTGTATATATTTTAATGCAAGGAGTGTAGTGAATAAGGTAGATGAGCTTAGGGTGTGGATTGCTGTTTGGGATTGTGATGTGGTGGCCATTACGAAGACTTGGATGTCTCAGGGACAGGACTGGGTACTTCAGGTGCCAGGCTTCAGGTGCTTCAGGAAGGACAGGGAGGGTGGCAGAAGGGGTGGTGGAGTGGCACTGTTGATCAGGGACAGTGTCATGGCTGCAGAGAAAGAGGATGTTGTGGAGGGAATGTCTACAGAATCTCTGTGGGTGGAAGTTACAAACAGCAAAGGGTCGAAAACTTTGCTGGGTGTATTCTATAGGCCGCCCAATAGTGACAGGGAAGTTGAATTGCAAATAGGGAAACAGATTCTGGAGAGATGTTTTAATAACAGAGTTGTCGTGATGGGAGACTTCAATTTCCCAAACATCGACTGGAATATCCCTAGGGTAAGGGGTTTGGATGGGGAGGAGTTTGTTAGGTGTGTTCAGGAAGGTTTCCTGACACAGTATGTGGATAAGCCTACGAGAGGAGAGGCTGTACTTGACCTGGTACTGGCGAATAAACCAGGGCAGGTGATGGATCTTTTGGTAGGAGAGCATCTTGGAAATGGTGACCATAATTCTATCTCCTTCACAATTGCATTAGAACGAGATAGGATCAGGCAGGCTAGGAAGGTGTTTGTCTGGGGTAAGGGGAGATACGAAGAAGTCAGGAAGTTACTTGGACAAATAAACTGGAAGGAGGCGTTCTTAGGGAAAAGTACCGAAGGAAGGTGGCAGATATTCAAGGAATGTGTGTCTGGAGCTCTGAATGACAACGTTCCGATGAGACAAGGGGGTTTTGGTAGGTCGCGGGAACCGTGGTGCACAAAGGCTGTGTTGAACCAAGTCAGGAGGAAAGGGAAGGTGTACAAAAGGTTCAGGGAATTAGGAGAGGTTAAAGATCTTGAGGAGTATAAGGACTGTAGGAAGGAACTTAAAAGGGAAATTAGGAGAGCCAGAAGGGGTCATGAGAAGACCTTGGCGGGTAAGATTAAGGAGAATCCCAAGGCCTTCTATAAATATGTGAAAGATAAAAGGTTAAGAAGAGAAGGGATAGGACCTATAAAAGGTGAGGGGGGAAAGGTTTGTGTGGAACCAGAAGAAATGGCAGAGGTGCTTAACGAGTACTTCGCCTCAGTGTTCACAGTGGAAGCTGATCCGGGAGATTTTGTTATGGATTTGCAGCAGATGGAAAAGATTGAATACGTGAATATTAAGGAGGAGGATGTGTTGGAACTTTTGAATTCTATCAAGGAGATAAGTCGCCGGGACCAGATGGGATGTACCCCAGGATACTGTGGGAGTCGAGGGAAGAGATTGCGGAGCCCCTGGCGATGATCTTTGCGTCGTCAATGGAGACGGGAGAGGTTCCGGAGGATTGGAAGATTGCGGATGTAGTTCCTATTGTCAAGAAAGGGAACAGAGATAGCCTGGGAAATTACCGACCGGTGAGTCTGACCTCAATGGTTGGTAAGCTGATGGAGATGCTTCTGAGGGACAAGATTTACGAACATTTGGAGAGGTTTGACATGATCAGGAATAGTCAGCATGGATTTGTCAAGGGCAGGACGTGCCTTACTAGCCTAGTTGAGTTCTTCGATAATGTGACTGAACACATTGACGAAGGAAGTGCCATGGACGTAGTGTACATAGACTTCAGCAAGGTGTTTGATAAGGTCCCCCATGCAAGACTTCTTGAGAAGGTGAGAGGGCATGGGATCCAAGGGCCTTTGGCCTTGTGGATCCAGAACTGGCTTGCCTGCAGAAGGCAGAGAGTGGTTGTGGATGGGTCTTTTTCTGAATGGAGGTCAGTCACCAGCGGAGTGCCTCAAGGATCTGTTCTGGGACCCTTGTTGTTTGTCATTTTCATAAATGACCTGGATGAGGAAGTGGAGGGATGGGTAAGTAAGTTCGCTGATGACACTAAGGTCGGTGGTGTTGTGGATGGTCTGGAAGGATGGCAAAAGTTGCAGCAGGACATAGATAGGATGCAGGACTGGGCCGAGAAGTGGCAGATGGACTTCAACGTGGATAAATGCGTAGTCGTCCATTTTGGCAGAACCAACGGGATGAACGAGTACACTATCAAGGGCAGAAGTCTGAGTAGTGTTGAAGAGCAGAAGGATCTCGGGGTCCGGGTCCACAGGACTCTTAAATCGGCCTCGCAGGTGGAGGAGGTGGTCAAGAAGGCGTATGGTGTACTGGCCTTCATTAATCGAGGGATTGAGTTTAGGAGTCGGGAGATAATGCTGCAACTTTATAAGACCCTTGTCAGGCCTCATTAAGAGTATTGTGCGCAGTTCTGGTCGCCTCACTATAGGAAAGATGTAGAAGCTATTGAGAGGGTACAGAGGAGATTTACAAGGATGTTGCCTGGACTGGGAGGCATGCCTTATGAAGATAGGTTGAGGAAGCTGGGACTCTTTTCCCTAGAGAGACGAAGGTTGAGAGGCGACCTGATAGAAGTTTACAAAATGTTGAGAGGAATAGATAGGGTGGACTCTCAGAGGCTATTTCCCCGGGTTGAAATGGTTGCTACGAGAGGACACAGATTTAAGGTACAGGGAGGGAAGTTCAGAAGTGATGTTAGGGGTAAGTTTTTCACTCAGAGGGTGGTGAGTGAATGGAATTGGCTGCCGTCAGTGGTGGTGGAGGCGAACTCGCTGGGGTCTCTTAAAAGACTTCTGATGAGTATATGGGGTTTAATGAGATTGAGGGTTATAGATAGGTCTGTAGGTTGGTAGGTGTTGATGTGATCGGCGCAACTCGTGGGCCGAAGGGCCTGTTTGTGCTGTAGTGTTCTATGTTCTAAAATTGGTTCGATTCTGGAACGGTTCCTGCAGATTGGAAGGTAACAAATGTAACCCCACTGTTTGGAAAAGGAGGGAGGGAGAAAATAGGGAATTACAGACCTGTTAGTCTGATGTCAGTGATAGGAAAAATGCTGGAATTTTTTCCAAAGAATGTGATAAATGAATACTTACAAAATAATGGTAGGACTGGACAGAGTGGACATGGATTAATGAAAGGGGAATGTTGGACAAATTGGAGTTTTTTGAGGATGTTACGATTAGAATACATAAGGGAGTTCATTCAATGTGGCATATTAGGATTTTCAAATGGCCCTATCAGATGGGATAAGGATCCACAAGAGATTTGTTAGCAAAATTAGAGCACATGGGATTGGATGTAATACACTGACATGGACTGACAGAGTCAGTGGGCAAGAACATGCAGAGGGAATATAATGCAGAAGAATATGTTTCTTACATGAGGAAGATTGGGAAACATTGATGTCCAAACAGACCTGGCTGTCCTTGCTCATAGAAAACTAACATGCAGGTGTAGCAATTAGAAAGGCAAATGGTATGTTGATCTTTATCATAAGAGGATTGAGTACAAGAGTAAAGATATCTTGCTGCAATTGTACAGAACCGGGGGGCACCATCTCAGAAACAAGCCATTTGATCTGAGGTGAGAAGTAATTTCTTCATTCAGGTGGAGGTGATTCTTTGGAATTCGATACTTCAGAGGATTGTGGAGGCTCGGTCACTCAATATGATCAAAACAGAGATTGATAGATTTCGAGTTAGATATCAACAATGTGGGGACAATGCAGGAAAATAGTGCTGAGGTCTAAGATCGGCCTTGATCTGGTTGAATGACAGAGCAAGTTTGAAGGGCTGAATGGCTTACTCCAATTCTATTTCCTCTGTTCCCACCTACTGCTTCCCCTTTATCCATCCATCCAACCATCCATCCAACTAGTTACATCTTTAAATTTATTAAAATCATATTAACTTGTTCTAATCATGCCCTGATACATCGTAAAGATTCCAACAACTGGTCTATAGTTCACCGCTTTCTCTCTCCCTCCCTTCCTGAAAAGCACCCTCACTCTGAAGGTCCCCTCAGAGTTGAGGCAACCCCCCCCCCCTTCCCAACACCCAACTCCTCCCCCTTCCCAACACCCAACCCCCACCCCGGGACATTGGTACTTTAGGACACCCTCTTCCCCGGCCTATTTCCCAATGCCACAGTCACCTCCCAATACCATCCACCCAGGGCGACCTGTAACCTCATTTCCCCGACACTTACCGTTTCAAAGGTGCCAGCATTTTGTTCCAGGTTGAGTGCGCAAGACCACTTCTGACCACTGCGGCTCTCTGCCTGGCTGGGGTAAAGAGCTGTCGGCCAATCCGATTGGACTTCCTACCAATGGCAGCTAGAATTCCCGCCTGTGGCCAATCACCACCCAACTGAGTGTCAAATATAAGTGGGAGTTGCAGAGCCCGTGGTGGAGTGTTACACACCGAGTCTCGGGGTGGTGAAAACTGATTGCTCACTTTCCTGAAAATCCTATCCATCTTCCAACTCACATCCTGGCGATTAGATTTAAATCATCTACCTTCTCAAGAGCAATGATGGATGGGGAATACATACTGGCCTAGCCAGTGACAGATACTAACTGTTAATTGAATTGTGACTCTCATTCATTTATCTTATTGATGACCCCCCCCTCTGCTCCCCACATTTACCAGTCAGTTTAAAGCCCTGTCCCAGCTCGAGGTATTTAGTTGGCCAGGCCTCTGGTCCCCAGCTAGTCCAAGTGAAGCCCATCCCTGTGGAATAGCTCACTCTACCCTGAATACGGATGCAATGTCCTATGAATCAAAATTCCTGTTTTCCAGATCACTCTCGCTACATTTCATTTTCTGCTCTGCTTGTCCGAATGCCAATTGTTGCCTAGTTTGGGAAACAGACAATACTACCTTTCACATTCTGCATTTTAATTTGGCCTCCAACTCCTCAGATTCTCTGAGCAAAATGTCATTTTTGGTTCTATCAATGCTGTTGATTCCCATCTGGACCTGGTTCCTCCCCCTGCCATTGGAGGAGATCTCCTTAACCCTAGCACCAGGCAGGTTAAACAATCTTCGGGAGGTCCTTGTAGTGGCTGCAGTGAACAGTGTCTGTAGTGCATTGGACAGGCTCCCATCACCACCAGATTCCTCTTCACTCCTCCGACTTGGATCACATCCTGCTTCATGGTGCTATGGGCGGCCCTACTCCTCATTCACACCTCGTACCTGCTGGACAAAGTCAGGGGCTGAGTCTCCTCCATCACTGCCTGCTGCCTCCCCAGACCTGCCTGACTCACACTCACATCCTCCTGTCCCTGACCTCTGACCAACTCAAAACCTGCCACCTGAATCAAGGAAACAGTCCCAGATGTCAGCACTCTGGGCTAAAGTTGCCGCAGCTACTGACGTTGTCCCGAATTACACTGCATAGATTTCCAAATGTTGCTGACATACCGCAAATCCAGCCGTTTCAGATAAGCTTAGTGAATAATTGACAGAGTGAGCTGCACTCTGAGCTCAGAGTGAAAGGAAGTTAGGTCACCACTACTAGAGGTCAAAATAAAAGTAGAAAAGAAGCATCTTGAATCCCTGTTTCAACCAAATTCCCAACATCACACAGTCTACCTCCCACTCTGGAATTGTCACATCTAACTGTACCCTCTAGCTCCAGACCTGTCCTGGGAGTGTTTGATGGGGGGACAGTGTAGAGGGAGCTTTACTCTGTATCTAACCCCGTGCTGTACCTGTCCTGGGAGTGTTTGATGGGGGGACAGTGTGGAGGGAGCTTTACTCTGTATCTAACCCCATGCTGTACCTGTCCTGGGAGTGTTTGATAGGGACAGTGTAGAGGGAGCTTTACTCTGTATCTAACCCCGTGCTGTACCTGTCCTGGGAGTGTTTGATGGGGGGACAGTGTGGAGGGAGCTTTACTCTGTATCTAACCCCGTGCTGTACCTGTCCTGGGAGTGTTTGATGGGGGGGACAGTGTAGAGGGAGCTTTACTCTGTATCTAACCCCATGCTGTACCTGTCCTGGGAGTGTTTGATGGGGGGACAGTGTAGAGGGAGCTTTACTCTGTATCTAACCTCGTGCTGTACCTGTCCTGGGAGTGTTTGATGGGGGACAGTGTAGAGGGAGCTTTACTCTGTATCTAACCCCGTGCTGTACCTGTCAAAGAACAAAGAAAATTACACCACAGCAACAGGTCCTTCGGCCCTCCAAGCCGACATCGACAATGCTGCCCCATGACTTAACTAAAACCCCTTACTCTTCCGAGGACCAAATCCCTCTATTCCCATCCTATTCATGTACTTGTCAAGATGCTCCTTAAAAGTCACTATCGTATCCGCTTCCACTACTTCCCCCGCCAATGAGCTCCAGGCACCCACCCCCCTCTGTGTAAAAAATCTGCCTCGTACATCTCCTTAAACCTTTCCCGTCGCACTTTAAACTTGTGCCCCCTAGTAATTGACTCTTCCACTCTGGGAAAAAGCTTCTGACTATCCACTCTGTCCATGCCTCTCATAATCTTGTAGACTTCTATCAGGTCACTCCTCAACCTCCGTCGCTCCAGTGAGAACAAACTAAGTTTCTCCAACCTCTCCTCATAGCTAATGCCCTCCATACCAGGCAACAGCCTGGTAAATCTGTTCTGTACCCTCTCCAAAGCCTCCACGTCCTTCTGGTAGTGTGGCAACCAGAATTGAACATTATATTCTAAGTGCGGCCTAACTAAGGTTGCATAAAGCTGCAACATCACTTGCCAATTTTTAAACTCAGTGCCCCGGCCGATGAAAGCAAGCACGCCGTATGCCTTCTTAACTACCTTCTCCACCTGCATTGCCACTTTCAGTGATCTGTGTACCTGTACACCCAGATCCCTCTGCCCATCAATACTCTTAAGGGTTCTGCCATTTACTGTATATTTCCTATCTGTGTTACATAAGAACATAAGAAATAGGAGCAGGAGTAGGCCATCTAGCCCTTCGAGCCTGCCCTGCCATTCAATAAGATCATGGCTGATCTGTCATGGCTCAGTTCCACCTTCCCGCCCTCTCCCCATAACCCTTAATCCCCTCTCTTATCAAAAACCCATCAACCCGCGTCTTAAAAATATTTAGCGAGGCAGCCTCCACCACTTCAACGGGCAGAGAATTCCAGAGATTCACCACCCTTTGAGTGAAGAAATTCTTCCTCAACTCCGTTCTAAACCGCCCCCCCTTTATCTTGAGGCTGTGCCCCCTAGTCCTACTGTCCTTTCTGAGCGGGAAGAGTCTCTCCACCTCTATCCTATCCATCCCATTCATCATCTCATACGTCTCAATGAGATCTCCCCTCATACTTCTAAACTCTAACGAGTACAAGCCTAATTTATTCAGCCTCTCCTCATAGCTCAACCCCCTCAACTCCGGTATCAGCCTAGTAAACCTCCTCTGCACTCCCTCCAAAGCCAAAATATCTTTGCGCAGGTGCGGCACCCAAAACTGCACACAGTACTCCAGCTGCGGCCTCACCAATGCCCTATACAGCTGCAGCAAGACCTCCCTACTTTTATATTCAATCCCCCTCGCTATGAAGGCCAGCATCCCATTCGCCTTCCTGACCACCTGCTGCACCTGCAAGCTGGGTTTTTGCGACTCATGCACAAGGACCCCGAGGTCCCTCTGCACCGTCGCCTGCTGCAGTTTTTCCCCAAGTAAGCAATAATCCTTCCTACCATTATTCCTACCAAAGTGGACCACCTCACACTTGCCAACATTAAATTCCATTTGCCATTTCCTGGCCCATTCGCCCAGCCTATCTAGATCCTTCTGCAGACTCTCCACACCCTCCGCGCAATTTGCCGTTCCACCAATCTTGGTGGCATCAGCAAATTTCGACACCATACACTCGGTTCCCTCCTCCAGATCATCTATATAAATGGTAAATAGCTGAGGCCCCAGCACCGACCCCTGGGGCACTCCACTAGTCACCAACCGCCAATCCGAATAGCACCCATTAACCCCCATTCTCTGCCTCCTATTTGACAACCAATCCTCTATCCACGCTAACACCCTACCCCCAACTCCATGTCCCCTGACCTTCTGCAATAACCTCTTGTGAGGTATCTTGTCAAACGCCTTCTGAAAATCAAGAAAGACCACATCCACCAGCTCTCCTCTATCCACCGCCCTAGACACATTCTCATAGATCTCCAGTAAATTTGTCAGACACGACTTCCCCTTAACGAAACCGTGCTGCGTCTGCTCTATCAAGTAATTCCCCTCAAGATGCCTCGCTGTTTCCTCCTTGATGACGGATTCTAACATTTTACCTACAACAGACGTTAAACTAACCGGCCTATAATTCCCCGCCTTTTGCCTGGCACCCTTCTTAAACAACAGCGTAACGTTAGCCGCTTTCCAATCTTCTGGCACTTCCCCGGAATCCAGCGACGTCTGGAAAATAACCACCAAGGCATCCACTATCACCTCCGCCATTTCTTTCAGAACCCTCGGATGCATTCCATCCGGTCCTGGGGACTTGTCCACAATCAGTCCCTCCAGTCTATCGAGCACCACCTCTCTAGTAACAGTAATGTCATTAAGATCCTCCAGTCCTACTACCTTTCCATCGCTAACACCCGGCAAATTATTCACGTCGTCCTCCGTGAAGACCGAAACAAAAAAATTATTCAAGACCTCAGCCATATCCCCATCCCCTACCACAAAGTCCCCCGTCTCATCCTCTCAGGGTCCAATGTTCACCCTAGCCAGCCTCTTCCTTTTTATATACTTATAAAAACTCTTGCTATCCTTTTTTATATTAAGCGCTAGCCCAGCTTCATAGTTTCTCCTACCCTTCTTTATCAACTTCTTTGTCAATCTTTGTTGACATTTAAACCTCTCCCAATCCTCTTTTCGCCCACTACTCTTAGCTACTCTAAATGCCTCCACTTTTAATTTAACACTTTCCTTCACCTCCTTCGTTATCCATGGCTGATTACCTCTCCTCCTACGGTCCTTTTTGACCATCTTTGTCACTTCCACGCAAAACTGGATCATGTTCGTGAGACACGACCTCCCCTTCACAAAACCATGTTGCCTGTCGCTAATATGTCCAGCTGATAGAAGACAGAGGGTGGTGATTGATGGAAAGTATTCGTCATGGAGTTCGGTTACAAGTGGTGTGCCTCAGGGATCTGTTTTGGGGCCACTGCTGTTTGTAATTTTTATAAATGATCTGGATGAGGGTATAGAAGGACGGATTAGTAAATTTGCTGATGACACCAAAGTCGGAGGAGTGGTATATAGTGAGGGTGTCATAGTTTACAGAGAGACTTGGACAAGTTGCAGAGCTGGGCCGAGAGGTGGCAGATGGAGTTTAATGCGGAAAAGTGTGAGGTAATTCACTTTGGCAGGAATAACAGATGTGTAAAGTGTAGGGCTAACGGTAGGACTCTGAATAGTGTTGACGAACAGAGGGATCTAGGTGTATATGTGCATAGATCCCTGAAAGTTGGAAATCAAGTCGATAAGGTTGTTAGGAAGGCATACGGTGTCTTGGTGTTTATTGGTAGGGGAATTGAATTTAGGAGCCGCAGCATCATGTTGCAACTGTACACAACTCTGGTGCAGCCGCACTTGGAGTTTTGTGTGCAGTTCTGGTCCCCACATTATAGGAAGGATGTGGAGGCATTGGAGAGGGTGCAGAGGAGGTTTACCAGGATGTTGCCAGTTTTGGAGGGAAGGTCCTATGAGGAGAGACTGAGGGATTTGGGGTTGTTTTCGTTGGAAAGAAGGCGGCTAAGAGGAGACCTTATTGAAACATACAAGATGATTAGATGTTTAGATAGGGTGGACAGTGATAGCCTTTTTCCTCGGATGGAGAAAGCTAGCATGAGGGGACATAGCTTTAAATTAAGGGGTGGTAGTTATAGGACGGATGTCAGAGGTAGGTTCTTTACCCAGAGGGTGGTGGGGGAATGGAATGCCCTGCCTGCTGCAGTTGTAGATGCGCCGAGTTTGGGGGCGTTTAAGAGGTCCGTGGATAGGTTTATGGATGGAAAGGGATTGGTTTAGGTTAGAGGGTCATTACTTTTTTCTTAATTGGTCGGCGCAACATCGTGGGCCGAAGGGCCTGTTCTGCGCTGTAATGTTCCATGTTCCACTTATTTCCAAGAGGAAATAAATCCTGTCTTGAAGAATCCTATCCAATAATTTCCCTACCACTGATGTAAGGCTCACTGGCCTGTAATAACCTGGAGTATTCTTGCTACCCTTCTTAAACAAAGGAACAACAATGGCTATTCTCCAATCCTCTGGGATCTCCCCTGTAGAGATGCCGGCATTGGACTGGGGTAAACACAGTAAGAAGTCTCACAATACCAGGTTAGAGTCCAACCAGTTTATTTGATAGTAATCCCACAAGCTTTCAGAAACGGTGTTCCTTCATCTGGTGTATGGAAGGTTCCACACACCTGACGAAGGAACACCATTTCCGAAAGTCTGTAAGATTACTATCAAATTGGGGCGGCACGGTAGCACAGTGGTTAGCACTGCTGCTTCACAGCTCCAGGGTCCTGGGTTCGATTCCCGCTTGGGTCACTGCCTGTGTGGAGTTTGCACATTCTCCTCGTGTCTGCGTGGGTTTTCTCCGGGTGCTCCGGTTTCCTCCCACAGTCCAAAGATGTGCGGGTTAGGTTCATTGGCTATGCTAAAATTGCCCCTTAGTGTCCTGGGATATGTAGATTAGAGGGATTAGCAGGTAAATGTGTAGGGATATGGGGATAGGGTCTGGGTGGGATTGTGTTCGGTGCAGACTCGATGGGCCGAAGGGCCTGTTTCTGCACTGTAGGGTTCTATGCAGATTCTATGCAGAAATAAACTAGTTGGACTCTAACCTGGTGTTGTGAGACTTCTTAGCTCCCCTGTAGCCAGTGAGGATACAAAGATTTCTCAAGGCCCCAGCAATTTCCTCCCTTGCCTGTCTCAGTATTCTGAGGTATATCCCATCAGGTCCTGGGAGCTTGTCTACCTCAAAGCTTCTCAAGAACCCCAATGTCACCTCCTTTTTGATCTCAACATGTCTCAAACTATCTGCACAGCCTTTCCCAGATTCATCATCCACCAAATCCTTCTCTTTGGTGAATACTAATGCAAAGGGCTCATTTAATACCTTGTCCATTTCCTCTGGCTCCACACAAAGATTCCCTCCCCTCTGTCCCTGGCTACCCTCTTGCTCTTTATATATGTATGAAAAGCCTTGAGGTTTTCCTTAATCTTGCTGACCAATGTGTTTTCATGACTCTTTAGTCCTTCTTACTCCTTGCTTAAGTTTCTTTTGACTTTCCTTTGTATTCCACTCCTTTGTGTCCTGTGAGTGTTTGATGGCAAACAATGTAGAGGGAGCTTTACTCTGTATCTAACCCTGTGCTGTACCTGTCCTGGGAGTGTTTGATGGGGGGGACAGTGTAGAGGGAGCTTTACTCTGTACCTAACCCTCTGCTGTACCTGTCCTGGGAGTGTTTGATGGAGACAGTGTAGAGGGAGCTATACTCTGTATCTAACCCTGTGCTGTACCTGTCCTGGGAGTGTTTGATGGGGGGGACAGTGTAGTGGGAGCTTTACTCTGTATCTAACTCCGTGCTGTATCAGTCCTGGGAGTGTTTGATGGGGACAGTGTAGAGGGAGCTTTACTCTGTATCTAACCCCGTGCTGTACCTGTCCTGGGAGTGTTTGATGGGGGGGACAGTGTAGAGGGAGCTTTACTCTGTATCTAACCCCGTGCTGTACCTGTCCTGGGAGTGTTTGCAATTAACACAAAATGCTGGAAAAACTCAGCAGAACAGGCAGCAATGGTAGAGAGAAAGACAATAAATATTTCAGAGCTCTGAAGAAGACACATACAAACTTGAAACAATAAGTCTGTTCCTCTCTCCACAAATGCTGCCAGGCCTGCTGAGTTTATCCAGCATTCTCTGTTACTTCAGATTTCCAGCATTAGCAGTATTTTTGCTTTTAGCCAGTGCGGTGCCTGGTCTGGGAGTGTAATGAAAACTTTCCTATTAAACATAACAAGGATGCTTTGCCCTTTGAGGACACTTACCATGAATGGTAGATCAGAATCAGCGTGCGTGGGACCCGTACCCCAGTGAGAGTCAGTGTGTGTGGGAGCCATACCCCAGTGAGAGTCAGTGTGTGTGGGACCCATACCCCAGTGAGAGTCAGTGTGTGTGGGACCCGTACCCCAGTGAGAGTCAGTGTGTGTGGGACCCGTACCCCAGTGAGAGTCAGTGTGTGTGGGACCCGTACCCCAGTGAGAGTCAGTGTGTGTGGGACCCGTACCCCAGTGAGAGTCAGTGTGTGTGTGGGACCCATACCGCAGTGAGAGTCAGGGTGTGTGGGGGACCCGTACCCCAGTGAGAGTCAGTGTGTGTGGGACCCGTACCCCAGTGAGAGTCAGTGTGTGTGGGACCCGTACCCCAGTGAGAGTCAATGTGAGTGGGACCCATACCCCAGTGAGAGTCAGTGTGTGTGGGACCCGTACCCCAGTGAGAGTCAATGTGAGTGGGACCCGTACCCCAGTGAGAGTCAGTGTGTGTGGGACCCGTACCCCAGTGAGAGTCAGTGTGTGTGGGACCCGTACCCCAGTGAGAGTCAGTGTGTGTGGGACCCGTATCCCAGTGAGAGTCAGTGTGTGTGGGACCCGTACCCCAGTGAGAGTCAGTGTGTGTGGGACCCGTACCCCAGTGAGAGTCAGTGTGTGTGGGACCATACCTGTTAATTTGGGCTGTTAAAGATTGAGGTGTCTTCCAGGAAATGTATAATTCCTGAAAGGTTTTACAGTCAGGGAAGTTCTATTGAAAGTGTAGTCAGTGCTATAATGTAAAAAACATCGCAGCCAACTGGCTGCCAACATGCCCCCAGGAGCTGCAAGGTGATCCTGATGAAATGACCTATCTGTGGCACTGTTTGCTGTGATGCTGGGGTGGTTTTACCCCTCTGTCATACAGGAGAGCATACAGAATGTCTCTGCTGATGGCAGTTTTGATGTGCCCGCATGTTCATTTGGAATTGAACCATCTAACTGGCTACAAACTCTGTTACCTCAATCGCCTCCTTTTCTGTGTTCATCTTCTTTCCTGCAAGAATTCTGAAACAGAAAATGTCAAATTGCAGTTAATTTAAATTGTAAACGTCACCTAAAAACCTGGCAAATGGCGTCAGTTTGGACTGCCCAGCAACACAATTAAAAGTGACTGGAGTTGAGCTTCCGCACAAACCCCACTGTCTCTCCCTCCTTTCAGCTCTATTCTTTGCAGCTGTGTCTCTCTCTCTCTCTCTCCATTTCCCTTTCCTGTCCCTCCCTTATTCTTCAGTTTCCCTCTCTTAGTCTCAGTTCGGATATTCCCAATTACTTCCTCCCTAATATCGCCACGTTTGATGCACCCAGAGTCAATCTGCATATTAGAACATAAGAACATAAGAACATAAGAAATAGGAGCAGGAGTAGGCCATCTGGCCCTTCGAGCCTGCCCCGCCATTCAATAAGATCATGGCTGATCTGTCGTGGCTCAGCTCCATCTTCCTGCCCTCTCCCCATAACCCTTAATCCCCTCGCTTATCAAAAACCCATCAACTCGCGTCTTAAAAATATTTAGCGAGGCAGCCTCCACCACTTCAACGGACAGAGAATTCCAGAGATTCACCACCCTTTGAGTGAAGAAGTTCCTCCTCAACTCCGTTCTCAACCGCCCCCCCTTTATCTTGAGGCTGTGCCCCCTAGTCCTATTATCCTTTCTGAGCAGGAAGAGTCTCTCCACCTCTATCCCATCCATCCCATTCATCATCTTATATGTCTCAATGAGATCTCCCCTCATTCTTCTAAACTCTAACGAGTACAAGCCTAGTTTATTCAGCCTCTCCTCATAGCTCAACCCCCTCAACTCTGGTATCAGCCTAGTAAACCTCCTCTGCACTTCCTCCAAGGCCAAAATATCCTTACGTAAGTACGGCGACCAAAACTGCACACAGTACTCCAGCTGCGGCCTCACCAATGCCCTATACAGCCGCAGCAGGACCTCCCTACTTTTATATTCAATCCCCCTCGCTATGAAGGCCAGCATCCCATTCGCCTTCCTGACCACCTGCTGCACCGCAGGCTGGGTTTTTGCGACTCATGCACAAGGACCACGAGGTCCCTCTGCACCGTCGCCTGCTGCAGTTTATCGCCACGTAAGTAATAGTCCTTCCTACCATTCTTCCTACCAAAGTGGACCACCTCACACTTGCCAATGTTAAATTCCATTTGCCATTTCCTGGCCCATTCGCCCAGCCTATCTAGATCCTTCTGCAGACTCTCCACACCCTCCGCACAATTTGCCGTTCCACCAATCTTGGTGGCATCAGCAAATTTCGACACCCTACACTCGGTTCCCTCCTCCAGATCATCTATATAAATGGTAAATAGCTGAGGCCCCAGCACCGACCCCTGGGGCACTCCACTAGTCACCAACCGCCAATCCGAATAGCACCCATTAACCCCCATTCTCTGCCTCCTATTTGACAACCAATCCTCTATCCACGCTAACACCCTACCCCCAACTCCATGCCCCCTTACCTTCTGCAATAACCTCTTGTGAGGTACCTTGTCAAACGCCTTCTGAAAATCAAGAAAGACCACATCCACCAGCTCTCCTCTATCCACCGTCCTAGACACATCCTCGTAGAACTCCAATAAATTTGTCAGACACGACTTCCCCTTAACAAAACCGTGCTGCGTCTGCTCTATCAAGCAATTCCCTTCAAGATGCCTCGCTATTTCCTCCGTGATGACGGATTCTAACATTTTACCTACAACAGACGTTAAACTAACTGGCCTATAATTCCCCGCCTTTTGCCTGCCACCCTTCTTAAACAACGGCGTAACATTAGCCGTTTTCCAATCTTCCGGCACTTCCCCGGAATCCAGCGACGTTTGGAAAATAATCACCAAGGCATCCACTATCACCTCCGCCATTTCTTTCAGATCCCTCGGACGCATTCCATCCAGTCCTGGGGACTTGTCCACAATCAGCCCCTCCAGTCTACGGAGCACCGTTTCTCTAGTAACAATAATGTCATTGAGACCCTCCAGTCCTACCACCTTTCCATCGCTAACACCCGGCAAATTATTCACGTCTTCCTCTGTGAAGACCGAAACAAACAAGTTATTCAAGACCTCAGCCATTTCCCCATCCCCTACCACTAAGTCCCCCCTCTCATCCTCTAAGGGTCCAACGTTCACCCTAGCCAGCCTCTTCCTTTTTATACATAAAAACTCTTGCTATCCTTTTTTATATTAAGCGCTAGCCCAGCTTCATAGTTTCTCCTACCCTCCTTTATCAACTTCTTTGTCAATCTTTGTTGACATTTAAACCTTTCCCAATCCTCTTCTCGCCCACTACTCTTAGCTACTCTAAACACCTCCACTTTTAATTTAACACTTTCCTTCACCTCCTTTGTTATCCACGGCTCATTACCTCTCCTCCTACGGTCCTTTGCAACCATCGGAATAAATTTCTGCTGAGCACCAAGAAAGATCTCCTTAAAGATCCTCCACTGCTCCTCAGCAGACCTACCTTCCAACGCGTTCCCCCAGTCCACATTCGCCAATTCTTCTCTCATCCTACCGTACTCCCCTCTGTTCAAACAAAGGACGTGTGTCCGGGAACCTACTTTCTCCTCCTCCATCTGCATCAGAAACTCCACCATACAATGATCACTCTCTCCAAGAGGATCCTTCACCACAAGATCCCTAATTCTACCTGCCTCATTACATAACACCAGATCCAAGATAGCTCGCTCCCTCGTCGGGTCCAACACACATTGTTCAAGGAAACTATCCCGGCAGCATTCCAAGAACTCCTCGTTGAGCCCACCGCGTCCAACATGGGTCGACCAATCAATATGTAGGTTGAAATCCCCCATAATTATCGCCGTTCCATTCCTGCACGCCGCACTTATTTGCGCGTTAACAGCCCGCCCTACCTCCAGATCATTATTCGGGGGCCTATAGACGACACCCACCAGCATCTTCCTCCCTTTGCTGTTCCTAATCTCCACCCACAATGATTCCACCCTCTGCTCCTTGGCTTCAATATCATCCCTTGCTACCACCCTGATGCTATCCTTAATCAGCAGAGCTACGCCTCCCCCCTTTTCCCTCCCGCCTATCCTTCCTAAACACTTGATAGCCCTGTACATTCATCTCCCAGTCCCTGTCACCTTGCAGCCACGTCTCTGTAATGGCCTCCAGATCGTATCCATTTGTGTTGATCTGCGCCACCAGCTCATCCACTTAATTCCTAATGCTTCGTGCATTCAGATTAAGCGCTTTCATCCCAGCCTTCACCTGGACCCTATTTGCCAGAACGCCACCAACCATACTCACGCCCCCTACTCCCTTTAATTATTGGGACATCCTCGGCCTCTTCCCTTACCTGTACCCTCTGCTTAACTTTAAACCCCGTCAGGTCACCTCCCCTCGCACCCTCCCCCCCACTAATTAGTTTAAAGCCCTGTCTACAGTCCTATTTACACGATTCGCCAGGACTCTGGTCCCAGCACGGTTCAGACCAACCCCATCCCGCTCGAACAGGTCCCACCTACCCCAAAACTGATGCCAATGCCCCATAAATTCAAACCCATTCCTCCCACACCAATCCCCGAGCCACCCATTCATTTCCTTAATCCTATCTACCCTACGCCCGTCTGCACTCGGTTCAGGCAGTAGCCCAGAGATAACCACCTTGTCGGTTCTACTTTTTAATTCCATTCCCAGCTTTTCATACTCCCTCCCCAGATCCTCAGTCCGCACTTTGCCTATGTCGTTGGCACCCACATGTACCACAACGACCGGATTCTCACCCTCCCACTCCAGGTTCCTCTGGCAGCCCAGCTGCGACATCCTGTACCCGAGCACTAGGCAGACAACACACCCTTCTGTGCACTTTGTCATTGTGACAAAGGACAGTGTCAATACCCTTCACCCCACTATCCCCAATTACTACTACGTTCCTTTTCACCTTCTGTTTGCCTATGTCCTGCTGCATCACTGTACCGTGTGCAGTTTGCTCACCAACCTCACCTCCCTCGTTCTCGTCCAGACTGGAAGCAAGAACCTCAAACCTGTTATGCAGATTGAGAGGCTGAGGCATCTGCTCCCCACCCCCCTCCCTCTGCTCCCCACCCCCCTCTTGTTCCTGACCCTTAGAGTTAGCCAGTCTAGGGGGGGTGGATGTCACTTGCACCCCATTGACATTGGCATCCTCTCTCCCCCTGATGAGCCTCAGTGTCTGTAACTCAGAGGCCAGCTCATCTCCCTTGTGCTGGAGCTCCTCCAGCAACCTACACTTACTGCAGACATGGTCACTGGGAAGGACCCTGGGGTCCACCAGTTCCCACATCATACAGAAACAACACATCACATGCCCCTCCATTATTCACTGTAGTAATATTGAAAATTTCAACATGGACTTACCTGGCCCTTTTTCTCCCCAGCCCTTTTGATCCTAAGCCCTAATAGCTCACTCTGCTTCCCACTCACTCCGCTGCCCACTGTCTACACCAGGCCTCCTTTTAAACCTGGTGCTGTTTTAAAGCCTGCTCCCCCACAACTCCCTGCGATCCACTCCCTTAGAATTCTTAAAGCGGTAGATACAAAAAACCCGCAAAAATGCTTTTAAATGATTTAAACAGTTCTACAAGGTAAGTTATTACTACAAAAGTGCTTTAAACTTATTTAAACAGGTTTTTAACAGGTAATTTCTTATCTGTCTCTCTGCTCCTTCACTCGTTTGCTCCAGCAAACAATGGAAGGCTTCACCGTGTTCCAAACCCATTGACATTATTCTGAACCCATTGACATTAGTCAAAGAATTCATAGGCAACAAGGTCACCTGTTCTAACAACTTGGTGATAAGGGAGATATTGCAGCACTCTGTGCGCTGTTTTTCTAATCTTGCCCTCAAAATGTCTGTATCTTGTTCTTCAAAGTGCAGAATGACTATCTGCTGGTACTCTGTGTATAACAGCTGCAAAACCAGACAGCAAGGATCTTTGCACGGACCCTTCAATCAGTGCTCACTCTGAAGCAGGGCTGCAACGAGATACTTGATAAGAATAACTATGTTATTCAGTCAGGTCACCTCACTGTGTCTTTTAAAATGTTTAAAGTGAGGGTGAGACCATCAACTCCTTTACTTCCCTAAAGAAGCTGGGGTGCCACTTTCATCAACACCCCGCTCTTCAGCACCAGATACCGAGAGACAGTGTGCAATGGAGTCACAGATAGCAGGCAGCATGCTGCTGTCCTGTGGAGCTTATTCCCACTTTGTGGTGGGGGGTAGGAAGAGAGGATTTCAGTAATCATCAGGTGCTGACACTTACTCTGCTTCATACTGGTTTGGAGTGATGATGTCAGCGAGTGGGACCACTTTCTCTTTGTAAGCTGGGAGAAGGTTTTCTGGAACATACTAGGAAGAGAAGATGACATTCAGCAAAATCATATCTGCTGGACACACAGAAGCAGAGAGAGATTCACCCAGAAGACTCACCATGTATCCATCCCCATTCCTTTTATCGCCCATCACTGGGTCACAAACTGGAAGAGAAACAAATGAACAATCAGTTTTTGTTCTTCTGAAAAGCCCCTGCTTCGCACATGCTCAAACCCCTCAGATACTGGTCCCTTTGAAGCTGCAGCTATGTGTGTCGTTCTCAGATTCTCACCCTCAGCCCCTTGCTGCACAAGGCCATGAAGTAACGTTAAAGCTTCATGAAACATTGGTTATGCTTTAGTGGAGCATTGTGTTTAATTCCGAATATTTCACTTCCGGAAGAAGGTCTTGGAGAGGCTGCGGAGGTGATTTACTGCAGAGGGACAGGGAGTACTGAGGAAGCAGGGGGGCTGCAGAAGGACTTGGACAGTTAGGAGAGTGAGCAAAGTGGCAGATGGATTATAATGGGGAAAAGTGTGAGGTTATGCACCTGGAAGGAGGAATCAAGGCATAGACTGTTTTCTAAATGGGGAAATGTTTAGGAAATCAGAAACACAAAGGGACTTGGGAGTCATTTTTCAAAATTCAGGTTCAGTCGGCAGTTAGGAAGGCAAATGCAATGTTAGCATTCATGTTGAGATGACTAGAATACAAGAGCAGGGATGGACTTCCAGAGATTCACCACCCTTTGAGTGAAGAAGTTCCTCCTCAACTCCGTTCTAAACCGCCTCCCCTTTATCTTGAGGCTGTGCCCCCTCGTCCTACTGTCTTTTTTGAGCGGGAAGAGTCTCTCCACCTCTATCCTATCCATCCCATTCATCATCTTATACGTCTCAATGAGATCTCCCCTCATTCTTCTAAACTCTAACGAGTACAAGCCTAGTTTATTCAGCCTCTCCTCATAGCTCAACCCCCTCAACTCCGGTATCAGACGTATAAACCTCCTCTGCACTCCCTCCAAGGCCAAAATATCTTTGCGCAGGTGCGGCGCCCAAAACTGCACACAGTACTCCAGCTGCGGCCTCACCAATGCCCTATACAGCTGCAGCAAGACCTCCCTACTTTTATATTCAATCCCCCTCGCTATGAAGGCCAGCATCCCATTCGCCTTCCTGACCACCTGCTGCACCTGCAAGCTGGGTTTTTGCGACTCATGCACAAGGACCCTGAGGTCCCTCTGCACCGTCGCCTGCTGCAGTTTTTTGCCCCGTAAGTAATAGTCCTTCCTACCATTCTTCCTACCAAAGTGGACCACCTCACACTTGTCAACATTAAATTCCATTTGCCATTGCCTGGCCCATTCGCCCAGCCTATCTAGATCCTTCTGCAGAATCTCCACACCCTCCGCACAATTTGCCGTTCCCCCAATCTTGGTGTCATCAGCAAATTTCAACACCCTACACTCGGTTCCCTCCTGCAGAACATATATATATTAGACATCTATATAAATGGTAAAAAGCTGAGACCCCAGCACTGACCCCTGGGGCACTCCACTAGTCACCATCCGCCAATCCGAATAGCACCGTTGACCCCCACTCTCTGCCTCCTATTTGACAACCAATCTTCTATCCACGCTAACACCCTACCCCCAACTCCATGTCCCTCGACCTTCTGCAATAACCTCTTGTGAGGTACTTCGTCAAACTTTGATTAGTAAGGGGATCGGGGGTTATGGGGAAAAGGTAGGAGAATGGGGATGAGAAAAATATCAGCCATGATTGAATGACGGAGCAGACTCGATGGGCCGAGTGGCCTAATTCTGCGCCTATGTCTTATAATCTTACAATGGTCCCACCGACGAAAGACTTCAGGTACATGCAGGAGCATGTACCTGAAGTCAGGTACTTCAGGTACGTGAAAGAATAGGGCCTGTCAAGTGTGATGGTGGGAAAGTTTGTATGGAACTGGAGGAAATAGCAGAGATACTTAATGAATACTTTACTTCAGTATCCACTATGGAAAAGGATCTTGGTGGTTGTAGTGCAGACTTGTAGTGGACTGAAAAGCTTGAGCATGTAGATATTCAGAAAGAAGATGTGTTGACGCTTTTGAAAAGCACCAAGTTAGGTAAGTCACCGGGACCGGATAGGATGTACCCCAGGCTACTGCGGGAGGCGAGAGAGGAGATTGCTGAGCCTCTGAACTTTGCATCATCAATGGAGACGGGAGAGGTTCCAGAGGATTGTGGATGTGCTTCCTTTATTCAAGAAAGGGAGTAGAGATAGCCTGGAAATTATAGACCAGTGAGTCTAACCTCAGTGGTTGGTAAGTTGATGGAGAAGATCCTGTCAGGCAGGATTTATGAACATTTGGAGAAGTGTAATATGATTAAGAATAGTCAGCATGGCTTTGCCAAAGGCAGATCGTGCCTTTTGAGCCTGATTGAATTTTTTGAAGATGTGACTAAACATATTGATCAAGGAAGAACAGTAGATGTAGTATATCTACATAGTAAGTAGTAAGAGCAGTAGATGGAGGAGGACGTGAATAATTTGCCAGGTGTTAGCGATGGAAAGGTGGTAGGACTGGAGGGTCTCAATGTCATTATTGTTACTAGAGAGGCAGTGCTCGACAGACTGGAGGGACTGATTGTGGACATGTCCCCAGGACAGGATGGAATGCATCCAAGGGTTCTGAAAGAAATGGCGGAGGTGATAGTGGATGCCTTGGTGGTTATTTTCCAAACGTCGCTGGATTCCGGGGAAGTGCTGGAAGATTGGAAAACGGCTAATGTTACGCCATTGTTTAAGAAGGGAGGCAGGCAAAAGGCAGGGAATTATAGGCCGGTTAGTTTAACGTCTGTGGTAGGTAAAATGTTAGAATCTGTCATCAAAGAGGAAATAGCGAGGCATCTTGAGGGGAATTGCTTGATAGAGCAGACGCAGCACGGTTTCGTTAAGGGGAAGTCGTGTCTGACAAATTTACTGGAGTTCTATGAGGATGTGTCTAGGGTGGTAGATAGAGGAGAGCCGGTGGATGTGGTCTTTCTTGATTTTCAGAAGGCGTTTGACAAGATACCTCACAAGAGGTTATTGCAGAAGGTAAGGGGGCATGGAGTTGGGGGTAGGGTGTTAGCGTGGATAGAGGATTGGTTGTCAAATAGGAGGCAGAGAGTGGGGGTCAATGGGTGCTATTCGGATTGGTGGATGGTGACTAGTGGAGTGCCCCAGGGGTCGGTGCTGGGGCCTCGGCTTTTTACCATTTATATAGATGATCTGGAGGAGGGAACCGAGTGTATGGTGTCGAAATTTGCTGATGACACCAAGATTGGGGGATCGGCAAATTGCGCGGAGGGTGTGGAGAGTCTGCAGAAGGATCTGGATAGGCCGGGCGAATGGGCCAGGAAATGGCAAATGGAATTTAATGTTGGCAAGTGTGAGGTGGTCCACTTTGGTCGGAGGAATGGTAGGAAGGACTATTACTTACGTGGCGAAAAACTGCAGCAGGCGACGGTGCAGAGGGACCTCGGGGTCCTTGTGCATGAGTCGCAAAAACCCAGCCTGCAGGTGCAGCAGGTGGTCAGGAAGGCGAATGGGGTGCTGGCCTTCATAGCGAGGGGGATTGAATATAAAAGTAGAGGTCTTGCTGCAGCTGTATAGGGCATTGGTGAGGCCGCAGCTGGAGTACTGTGTGCAGTTTTGTCGCCGTACTTACGCAAGGATATTTTGGCATTGGAGGGAGTGCAGAGGAGGTTTACTAGGCTGATACCGGAGTTGAGGGGGTTGAGCTATGAGGAGAGGCTGAATAAACTAGGCTTGTACTCGTTAGAGTTTAGAAGAATGAGGGGAGATCTCATTGAGACGTATAAGATGATGAATGGGATGGATAGGATAGAGGTGGAGAGACTTTTCCGCTCAGAAAGGACAGTAGGACTACGGGGCACAGCCTCAAGATAAAGGGGGGGCGGTTTAGAACGGAGTTGAGGAAGAATTTCTTCACTCAAAGGGTGGTGAATCTCTGGAATTCTCTGCCCATTGAAGTGGTGGAGGCTGCCTCGCTAAATATTTTTAAGACACTAGTTGATGTGTTTTTGATAAGCGAGGGGATTAAGGGTTATGGGGAGAGGGCGGGAAGGTGGAACTGAGCCACGACAGATCAGCCATGATCTTATTGAATGGCGGGGCAGGCTCGAAGGGCTAGTTTGCCTACTCCTGCTCCAATTTCTTATGTTCTTATACATGGACTTCAGCAAGGCATTTGATAAGGTGCCCCATGTAAGGCTTATTGAGAAAGTGAGGGGGCATGGGATCCAAGGGCCATTGATTTGTGGATTCAGAACTGATTTGTTCTCAGAAGGCAAAGAGTGGTTATAGATGGGTCATATTCTGCATGATCACCATTGGAGTGCCCCAGGGATCTGTTCTGGGACCCTCACTCTTTGTGACTTTTATAAATGACCTGGATGAGGAAGTGGAGGGATGGGTTGGTAAGTTTGCTGATGACACAAAGGTTGGAGGTGTTGTGGATAGTTTGGAGGGATGTCAGAAGTTGCAGCGTGAAATAGATAGGATGCAAGACTGGGTGGAGAAGTGGCAGATGGAGTTCAAGCTCGATAAGTGTGAAGTGGTTCATTTTGGCAGGTCTAATGGGATGAAGGAATATAATAATGGTAGGACTCTTGACAGTGCGGAAGATCAGAAGGATCTTGGGGTCCAAGTTCATTGGACGCTCAAAGCAGCTGTGCAGGTTGAAGCTGTGGTTAAGAAGGCGTATGGTGTACTGGCCTTCATCAATTGAGGAACTGAGTTCTGGAGTTGGGAGATAATGTTGCAGATATATAGGACCCTGGTCAGACCCCACTTGGGGTACTGTGCTTAGTTCTGGTCGCCTCATTACAGGGAGGATGTGGAAGCCATAGAAAGGGTACAGAGGAGATTTACAAGGATGTTGCCTGGATTGGGGAGCATGCCTTATGAGGATAGGTTGAGAGAGCTCGGCCTTTTCTCCTCGGAGAGACGAAGGATGAGGGGTAACCTGATAAGAGATGTATAAGATGTTGAGAGGTATTGATCGAGTGGATAGTCAGAGGCTTTTCCCAGGGCTGAAATGGCAGCCACAAGAGGACACAGGTTTAAGGTGTTGGGGAGTAGGTACAGAGGAGATGTTAGGGGTAAGTTTTTCACTCAGAGGGTGGTGGGTGCGTGGAATGGGCTGCCAGCAACGGTGGTAGAGGCAGGTTCGATAGGGTCTTTTAAGAGACTTTTAGATAAGTACATGGAACTTAGTAAGATAGAGGATTATAGGTAAGCCTAGTAATCTCTAATGTAGGGACATCTTCAGCACAACTTTGTGGGCTGCAGGGCCTGTATTGTGCTGTAGTTTTTCTATGTTTCTATGAGCTAGGATAATTGTCCTTAGAGAGGAAGTTTGACAGAGGCAGAAACAAAATCATGATGGACAAAAACACCAGAGAGGGAGGTGAGGAAAATTACTTTTCCAAAAGAGCAGAGAAGCAGATTCAATAGGAACTTTCAAAAGGGAATTCGATAAGTCTTTGAAAGAAAAATATTTGTAGGACTTTGGCAAAAGAGCAAGGGCAGTGGGATTAATTGGATAACTCTTTCAAAGAGCCAACACAGGTGCAATTGGCCGAATGGCCTCCTGCTGGGCTCTCTCATGGCACAATTTGCTGATCCAAACTCAATTCCAGATTGAGCACCTTGCTCCCATTTGTTATATTTATAACGCAATGTGAATTCACAGTCCGAACCCAACCCTCAATAGGGCAAATTATTCATGAGCCAATTAAATGAATGGATGTCCTCTCAAACAGAACCAATTTAAATTAGCAGCACAGACTTTGGACCTAAAAAGAGCTGGCAATAATCTCAGCCATCAGTTTGAGCAGCGTCAGAGGGCAGAGAGTGAAGGTCAGGACTTTCAATTATCTACAAGGTGACTCTCATGATTAGATAAGAATCACAAAACAAATCCCTGCTCCATGTTACTGATCCATTATCTATTAGTTATTCTTTCAAGACTTACCATAAACCAGCTTGGGATTCTGTCTCCTCAGCTCCTGAATAATTTCCATCACCTTATCCAGAAATGAAGTGTCTCTGGTGTAACCTTACAAACAGACAACGTGTGTCATTCGCTGTATAAAGGAATCAGGGAGCAGGAAGTTTCACACTCCCCATTCACCAGCTTTACAATGCGCTTCCGACAGATATCAACTCACCTCAGAAAGCTGAGTAGAAGTGCACATATCCCCACAGGGTGGCACTTTTGAATAAGTCTTTGGCTTTCTTATAAGCAACTGTCCCAAATACTCCCAGGACAGGGACAACATGGGATGAGATACAGCGTAAAGTTCCTTCTACATTGTCCCCATCAAACATAGTAAGAAGTCTCACAACACCAGGTTAAAGTCCAACAGGTTTATTTAGTGGTAAACCCACAAGCTTTCAGAACGCTGTTCCTTCATCAGGTGAGTGGAAAGTTCTGATCAGGGAAGGGCATATAAAGACGCACGCAGTTTACAGGGTACTGATTAGATTGTGAGTCATTACAGCTAATCATTCTAATCAGTACCCTGTAAACTGTGTGTGACTTCACATGCCCTTCTCTGATCAGAATTTTCCACTCACCTGACGAAGGAACAACGTTCTGAAAGCTTATGGGTTTACTATTAAATAAACCTGTTGAACTTTAATCTGGTGTTGTGAGATTTCTTACTATGTTTACCCCAGTCCAACGCCAGCATCTCCACATCATGCCCATCAAACACTCCCAGGACAGGTGTAGCACAGGGTTAAATACAGAATAAAGCTCACTCTACACTGTCCCCTTATCAAACACTCCCAGGACAGGTACAGCACGGGGTTAGATACAGAGTAAAGCTCCCTCTACACTGTCCCCATCAAACACTCCCAGGACAGGTACAGCACGGGGTTAGATACTGAGTAAAGCTCCCTCTACACTGTCCCCATCAAACACTCCCAGGACAGGTGCAGCATGGGGTTAGATACAGAGTAAAGCTCCCTCTACACTGTCCCCCCATCAAACACTCCCAGGACAGGTACAGCACGGGGTTAGATACTGAGTAAAGCTCCCTCTACACTGTCCCCCCCCATCAAACACTCCCAGGACAGGTACAGCATGGGGTTAGATACAAAGGAAAGCTCCCTCTATACTGTCCCTACCAAATACTCCCAGGACAGGTATAGCACAGGGTTAAATACAGAATAAAGCTCCCTCTACACTGTCCCCTGGTGTTGTCAGACTTTTTACTGTGTTTCCCATCAAACACTCCCAGGACAGGTACAGCACGGGGTTAGATACAGAGTAAAGCTCCCTCTACATTGTCCCCATCAAACACTCCCAGGACAGGTACAGCACGGGGTTAGATACAGAGTATAGCTCCCTCTACACTGTCCCCATCAAACACGACACACGACAGCGCAGAGTCGCTGAGCAGAGACTGATAGCCAAGTTCCACACACATGAGGACGGTCTCAACAGGGATCTTGGGTTCATGTCGCACTATTTGTAACCCCCGTGACTTGCCTGGGTTTGCAAAACCTCACTTACTGTCCTGTCTGGAGACAATACACATCTCTGTAACCTGTGATCAGTGCTCCTTCCACTCACATTGTCAGCCACTTTAGGACTTGAACAGCAGGTTAGGTGTAAAGATTCACATTCTAATCAGTAATCTCTAAACTGTCTGTGCTTTATATGCTCTGTCTGAGGCCAGAACTCTCCATTCACCTGACGAAGAGGGAAACCTCGAAAGCTTGTGCGTTTACTATCAAATAAATCGGCTGGACTAAAACCTGATGTTATCAGACTTTTTACTGTATTTCCCATCAAACACTCCCAGGACAGGGACAGCATGGGGTTAGATACAGAGTAAAGCTCCCTCTACACTGTCCCCCATCAAACACTCCCAGGACAGGTACAGCATGGGGTTAGATATAGGGTAAAGCTCCCTCTGCACTGTCCCCATCAAACACTCCCAGGACAGGTACAGCACGGGGTTAAATACAGAGTAAAGCTCCCTCTACACTGTCCCCCATCAAACACTCCAAGGACAGGTACAGCATGGGGTTAGATACAGGGTAAAGCTCCCTCTACACTGTCCCCCATCAAACACTCCCAGGACAGGTACAGCATGGGGTTAGATACAGGGTAAAGCTCCCTCTACACTGTCCCCCATCAAACACTCCCAGGACAGGTACAGCATGGGGTTAGATACAGGGTAAAGCTCCCTTTGCACTGTCAGCTGCATCAATAGTTACACAGTAAAAAGTCTGACAACACCAGCCAGACTTTGTACTGTGTTTCCCCCAGTCCAACACCAGCATATCCACATCATCAATAGTTACACTCAGGAAGCGAACCTTGCAATCTATGCCTACCTGTCAGTACATAATCGTAGCGAGTCACGTCATTCAGTTTGAGCCCTTCATATAGTGTCTGGAGCTCCTCCGCTGTCATGGTTTGTCCCTTCCAGTGCTCATATCCTAAATGTTAAACACAGAGGATTGTGAATGAGAGATGGTTGGAGGGAGAGAGACAAAGACCACTGCTTTAGGGGGTTTGTGCACTGCTGGCAAGGGGGAGTTCTAACAATTTACCTTCCATTCAAACCAACGGCTTGATCCAATTTGTGCCCTCGTTGATCTAGATTTGACAGTTTGTGACAACACTAACAGCAGCAGTGGGAACTGAATTGGATTATTATTGTCACAGATATCATTATACAGTGAAAAATATTGTTTCTTACAAGCCGTTACAAACATACCATTCATAGAGTACACAGGGGAGAAGGAAAGGAGAGGGTGCAGATTATAGTGTTACAGTCATAGCTAGGGTGAAGAGAAAGATCAACTTAATGTAAGGTAGATCCATTCAAAAGTCTGATGGCAGCAGGGAAGAAGCTGTTCTTGAGCCAGTTGGTACATGTCCTCAGCCTTTTGTGTCTTCTTCCCGACGGATGAAGGTGGAAGAGAGAATTCTGGGGTGCATGGGGTCTTTGATTATGCGGACTGTTTTTCTGAGGCAGCGGGAAATATAGATAAGTCAATGGATGGGAGGCTGTTTTGTGTGATGGACTGGGCCATGTTCACAACCTTTTGTAGTTTCTTGAAATACCAAGCTGCACTATAACCAGAAAGGAGGCTTTCAATGGTGCGTCTGAAGAAATTTATAGAGTTATAGTAGACATGCCAAATTTCCTTAGCTTTCTGAGAAAGTAGAGATGTTGGTGGGCTTTCTTAACTACAGCGCAGCATGGAGGGACCAGGATATATTGTTCATGATCTGAGTACCTAGAACCTTGTATTTCTCAACCATCTCCACTTCATCACAGGGCTATATCTTCCACTACATTCTCTGTTCAAGTTCCAGACTGTGATGGCAGGACTATTGTCTGATCTTTTACAGACATCCATGTCCTGAATCTCCCAAGTGTTCCAGGAATGTTTCCTGGGTCCTGACACGAGATCCGCGACTACTTGTGAAGCTCGACTGCACTTTTTTGCATCAACGTTATGAAGACATTCCAATTCCCACCAAACGGTAAGAACAGACCATACAGAAAGGAGAAACAAGGAAATGGAACACATACAATTCAGGCCCCATTCAGCTCCCTTGAAAAACTACTACAAAACTATGGGCTGAATGGCCCTTTCTCTTTACTCATTCATACCACGGTATTGCTGGCAAGGCTGGTATTTATTACTCATCCCTAATTGCTCCTGACTTTGCTGATAGTCTGGAGTAACATGTAGGCCAGACTGGGTGAGGACACCAGATTTCTTCCCTAAAGAGACATTAGTGAACCAGATGGGTTTTTATAATAATCAATAATAGTTCCACGGTCACCATAGCTAAAACTAGCATTATATTCCAGGTTTAATAAGTGAATTCTTCTTTGAAATTCCATGAGCTGCAGTGCCCTACAGTCGTGACTCAAGCAACATCAGTTGTGAGTGAAACCAGTTTCTTTTGGAATTCATTGCCAACATCCTCTGCTCTTGTCCTCTCTATCAGCAACAGAGCAGTGAGGAAGTCCTCCTTTGCTATATCTTTAGCACTGCTGCCTCACAGCACCAGGGACCCAAGTTTGATTCCCACTTGGAGTCTCTGTCTGTGCAGAGACTGTACGTTCTCCCCATGTCTGTGTGGGTTTCCTCCAGGTGCTCCGGTTTCCTCCCACAGTCTGAAAGATGTGCTGGTTAGGTACATTGACCCAAACAGGTGCCAGAGTGTGGCAACTAGGGGCATTTCACTGTAACTTCATTGCAGTGTTAATGCAAACCTTAATTGCGATTAATACATAAGTAAATAAACTTTGTTTTTGTTCGCATGACAATTAACTGAGCTGTATTCCTCATGTCTATTGACTCATCAAACTGCAGTGAGAAACATTCACAGCCTAAGTCTTGGTGTATTTGCTCAGACACATATCCTGAAGAGTAATTCCACCCTGCTGGCTACTGTTATAGCACCAAGTGGCACGCTCTTGATGGCTGTCATCATTCCATGTTTGTTTTTGAAGTCTTTGAACAAGGTGTCCACAGCGACTATCACAGCCTTCTTCATAACTTCACCATCGGTGAACAGCAGACAGCTAATATGAAAAGACACCTTTTTGCCAGCCTTGCCTTTTGCCACATGTTTTGAAAAGAGTGGCTGTTAACATTCTCTTGAATTTCCCAACTTTGAACGATGCTGCTTAAATGGAAATTTGCTTGAAATTTTGCATGCACTGTCTTAACACCACTCCAAATCAGCTCTTTTACTTAAGGCCAAACTGTGTAAACAAATGAGACAAACAATTTTGCCTTTGACATCCATTAAAAAAATATTCACTTGCCCATTCCAGGTGGAAATGGGAGGATTCTGCTCTCTTGGAGGTCTCTCGCTCATCATTTTGTCTTCACCCAGTTTATCCAATGTCTTTACGCCTGCGATTCAGCAGTCAATGAGCTGATTCGGTCATCACTGTGAGATATCAGAGTCCTGCACGTTTACAGCAGCAATTCAGCAGTCAGTGAGAACTGACTTTTCACGATTCCAGGACCAACTATTTGGAGACCATGGAGTTAAGGAGAGCATTTCTGTGCTGGAGAAAGAGGATGTCACAGAGGGTTCAGGAACAAAATCAATTTGGCTGGAGCTGAGGAACAAAAAGGGTGCGATTCCATTGCTCAGTGTAGTCCAGAGACCAACAACTAGTGAGAAGAATATAGGAGAACAAATCTGCAGGGAATCATAGAATCCCTGCAGTACAGAAAGAGGCCATTCAGCCTATCTAGCCTGCACTGACGACAATTTCACCCTCTCCCCATAACCCCACATATTTATCCTGCTATCCCCAAAACTAAGGTCAATTTAGCATGGCCAATCAACCTAACCCACACATTTTTGGAGTGTGGGAGGAAACCGGAGCACTTGGAGGAAACCCACGCAGAGACGGAGAAAGTGTGAACTCCACACAGACAGTGACCCAAGCCGGGAATCGAACCCAGGTCCCTGGTGCTGTGAGGCAGCAGTGCTAACCACTGTGCTACTGTGCCCCTGGGAATTAGAGAAATGCAAACATTATAGAGAAGTTTTCGTGGGGTCTTCAACTATCCAAATGCAGACCGAGACAGTGACAGCGTAAAGGGTAAAAGTTCCTGCGTTGTGCCCAGGAGAATTTTCTGTAGCTGTTTGTGTCCAGACCAACAAGTAAGGATGCATTATTGGACTTGGTTCTTGGAAATGAAGTGGGCCAAGTACATCAAGTGTCAATGAGGGAAGATTTAGGAGACTGTGATCATTCAATTTAGGATAATGATAGAAAAGCAAAATAGACAATCCAGAATAGAAATTATTAACTGGGGGAGAGATGACTTCAATGGGGCAGGAACAGAGCTGCACCAGTTAGACTGGAACAAAAGGTCAGTGGGAAAAACTATAGCTGAACAATGGGATATCTTCACAACAGAAATGGTCCAGACATAGTCGCACTATATTCCCTTCAAAGAGAAAGGTAGGACAAAGAAATCCAGAGCTCCCTGGATGAAAAAGGAGACAGAAATTAAAATAAAGAAGCAAAGTATGTTTATAACAGGTGTCAGGTAGAAAAAACAGTTGAGAACCAAGAGGAATAGAGAAGGGTCACAGGAGAGGTGAAAAAGCACATTTAGAGAAGAGAAGAGGGATTCTGAGAAAAGATTGGCAGCTAAAACAAAGGGGAATCCTAAAATCTTCTATACGCACATAAACAGTAAAAGGGTGCGAAAAGGAATAGGGCTGAATAAGGAACTAAAACGGATTTTACACATGGAGGCTGGGGGCATGGCTAAGGAATGAAATAAAAACTTTGCGCATGTCTTTACCAAGGATACACAGGCCATTGTGACAACTGAGGAAACTCGTCCCTAGGAAAGTTCAGAATTGAAAAGGGGAAAGTGTTGAATAGACTGTCAGGACTGAAAGTTGACAAGGCACTGGGATCAGATGAGATGGATCCAGGGATATTGAAGGAAGTGAGAATGGAAATTGCAGGGACATTGGCCCTAACCTTCCAGCTTCTCCAGACTCAGGGAGGTGCCAGAGGACTGGAGAATTGCAAATGTTACACCCTTGTTTAAAACAGGCTGTACAGATAGCCCCAGCAATTACTGGCCAGTCAGTTTAACATCAGTGGTGGGCAAGATTCTAGATACAACTATACCGGATGGAATTCAGTCACATAGTAAAATATGGGTTGACTGGGAAGAGCCAGCATGGATTTCCAAGGGGAAAATTGGGTTTAACTAACTTGCTGGAGCTTTTGGAGGAGGTAACGGAAAGTGTCAATGAGGGTAACACTTATGAGCTAGGACTCCAACTGTCCACATTACATATTAATGATTTGGAAGACGGAACTGAATGTATTATCTCCAAATTTGTAGATGATACAAACTTGGGTGGGAGGGTGAGCTGTGAGGAGGATGTGGAGATGCTTCAGTGTGATTTGGACAGGCTGAGTGTGTGGGTAACTGCATGGCAGATGCAGTATAATGTGGATAAATGTGAGGTTATCCACTTTGGTAGCAATAATAGGAAGACAGATTATTATTTGAATGGGTGTAAACTGAGAGAGGTGGATACTCAGCGAGACCTTGGAGTCCTCATGCATCAGTCACAAAGTAAGCACGCAGGTACAGCAGGCAGTAGTTATAGAGTGATAGAGGTTTACAGCATAGAAACTTGTCCATGCTGCCCTTGTTTCCTAAAACCCCTGAGCTAATCCCAATTAGCCGCATTTGGCCCACATCCCTCTATACCTATCTTACCCATCTAATTATCTAAATGCTTTTTAAAGGATAAAATTGTACCCACCTCTATCAACATCTCTGGCAGCTTGTTCCAGACACTCACCACCCTCTGTGAAAAAACTGCCTTTCTGCCACTTTCGTATATCTCCCCTCTCACATTAAACCTATGCCCTCTGGTTTTAGACTCCCCTACCTTTGGGAGAAGATATTGACGATCGAGCTGATCTGTGCCCCTCATTATTTTATAGACCTCGATAAGATCACCCCTCAGCCTTCTATGCTTCAGAGAAAAAAGTCCCAGTCTATCCAGCCTCTCCTTATAACTCAATCCATCAAGTCCCAGTAGCATCCTAATAAATCTTTTCTGCACTCTTTCTAGTTTAGTAATATCCTTTCTATAATAGGGTAACCAGAATTGCACACAGTTCTCCAAATGTAGCCTTACCAATGTCTTGCACAACTTCAACAAGATGTCCCAACTCCTATATTCAATGTTCTGATCTCCATTCACCTGACGAAGAGGCAGCCCCCTCGAAAGCTTGCTTGCTTGTGAGAATATTATCAAATAAATCGGTTGGACTAAGACCTGGTGTTGTCAGACTTTTTACTGTGTTTACGCCAGTCCAACGCCGGCATACCCACATCCTGATCGATGAAACCAAGCATGCTGAATGCCTTCTTCACTACTCTGTCCACCTGTGACTCCACTTTCAAGGAGCTATGAACATGTACCCCGAGATCTCTTTGTTCTGTAACTCTGCCCAGTGCCCTACCATTAACTGAGTAAGTCCTGCCCTGGTTCAATCTACCAAAATGCATCACCCTGCATTTGTCTAAATTAAACCCCACCTGCCATTCGTCAGCCCACTGGCCCAATTGATCAAGATCCCGTTGCAATTGGAGCAAAAGAAGGCAAATGGTATGTTGGCCTTTATAACGAGAGGATTTGAGTATAGGGATAGGGGCGTTTTACTGCAATTTACAGGGTGTTGGTGAGGCCACACCTGGAGTATTGTGTGCAGTTTTGGAGTCCTTATCTGAGTAAAGATATCCTTGCTTTGGAGGGAGTACAGTGAAGGTTTATCCAGCTGATTCCTGGGATGGGGGTCTGTCACATAAGGAGAGACTAAGTCAGTTAGGATTTTATACAAAAGGTTCAGGGAACTCGGAGAGGTTAAGGATCTTGAGGAGTATAAGGACTGTAGAAAGGAGCTTAAAAGGGAAATTAGGAGAGCCAGAAGGGGTCATGAGAAGACCTTGACGGGTAAGATTAAGGAGAATCCCAAGGCCATTTATAAATATGTGAAAGGTAAAAGGATGAGAAGAGAAGGGATAGGACCTATAAAAAGTGAAGGGGGTAAGGTCTGTGTGGAACCAGAAGAAATGGCAGAGGTGCTTAATGAGTCCTTTGCCTCAGTATTCACGGTGGAAGCTGAGCTGGGAGATTTTGCCACGGATTTGCAGCAGATGGAAAAGATTGAGTTTGTGGATATTAAGGTGGAGGATGTGTTAGAACTTTTGAATTCTATCAAGATTGATAAGTCGCCGGGACCAGATGGGATATACCCCAGGATACTGTGGGAGGCGAGGGAAGTGATTGCAGAGCCCCTGGCGATGATCTTTGCATCGTCAATGGAGACGGGAGAGGTTCCGGAAGATTGGAGGATTGCGGATGTAGTCCCTATTTTCAAGAAAGGGAACAGAGATAGCCCGGGAAATTACCGCCCGGTGAGTCTGACCTCAGTGGTTGGTAAGCTGATGGAGAGGCTTCTGAGGGACAAGATTTACGAACATTTGGAGAGGTTTGACATGATCAGGAATAGTCAGCATGGATTTGTCAAGGGCAGGTCGTGCCTTACGAGCCTAGTTGAGTTCTTCGATAATGTGACTGAACACATTGACGAAGGAAGTGCCGTGGACGTGGTGTACATGGACTTCAGCAAGGCGTTTGATAAGGTCCCCCATGCAAGACTTCTTGAGGTGAGAGGGCATGGGATCCAAGGGCCTTTGGCCTTGTGGATCAAGAACTGGCTTGCCTGCAGAAGGCAGAGAGTGGTTGTGGATGGGTCTTTTTCTGAATGGAGGTCAGTCACCAGTGGAGTGCCCCAGGGATCTGTTCTAGAACCCTTGCTGTTTGTCATTTTCATAAATGACCTGGATGAGGAAGTGGAAGGATGGGTAAGTAAGTTCGCTGATGACACGAAGGTCGGTGGTGTTGTGAATGGTCTGGAAGGATGGCAAAAGTTGTAGCAGGACATAAATAGGATGCAGGAATGGGCGGAGAAGTGGCAGATGGACTTCAACGCGGATAAATGTGTAGTCGTCCATTTTGGTAAAACCAACGGGATGAACAAGTACACTATCAAGGGCAGGAATCTTAGTAGTGTTGAAGAGAAGAAGGATCTTGGGGTCTGGGTCGACAGGACTCTTAAATCGGCCTCGCAGGTGGAGGAGGTGGTCAAGAAGGCGTATGGTGTACTGGCCTTCATTAATCGAGGGATTGAGTTTAGGAGTCGGGAGGTAATGCTGCAACTTTATAAGACCCTTGTCAGGCCTCATTTGGAGTACTGTGCGCAGTTCTGGTCGCCTCACTATAGGAAAGACGTAGAAGCTATTGAAAGGGTACAGAGGAGATTTACAAGGATGTTGCCTGGACTGGGAGGCATGCCTTATGAAGTTAGGTTGGGGGAACTGGGTCTCTTTTCCCTGGAGAGACGTAGGTTGAGAGGCGACCTGATAGAGGTTTATAAAATGTTGAAAGGAATAGATAGGGTGGATTCTCAGAGGCTATTTCCCCGGGTTGAAATGGTTGCTACGAGAGGACACAGATTTAAGGTGCGGGGAGGAAAGTACAGAAGTGATGTAAGGGGTAAGTTTTTCACTCAGAGGGTGGTGAGTGAATGGAATCGGCTGCCGTCAGTGGTGGTGGAGGCGAACTCGCTGGGGTCTTTTAAAAGACTTCTGGATGAGTATATGGGGTTTTATGGTATTGGGGATTATAGATAGGTGTTGATGTGATCGGCGCAACTCGTGGGCCGAAGGCCCTGTTTGTGCTGTAGTGTTCTATGTTCTATATTCAGACGAGTGATGGAGGGATCTTATAGAAATCTATAAAATTCTACAGGGTAGATTCAGAAAGAATGTTCCCAATGGTGGGGGAGTGCAGAACAAAGGGTCATAATTTGAGGATAAGGATAAATGTCTTAAGACTGTGGTGAGGAGAAATTTCTTCACTCAGAGTGGTGAATGTGTAGAATTCACTACCATAGCAGTGAAGTTAGATGAGGCCAGAACATTATGTGATTTCAGGAAGGAATTAGATATAGGGCTTGGGGCTAAAGGGATCAAGGGATATGGGGGAAAAGGGGATCAGGATATTGAATTTGATGATCAGCCATGGATGGCAGAACAGGCTTGAAGGGCTGAATGGCCTACTCCTGCTTCTAATTTCTATGTAATGCTGTTGATGTGACATGCATAGATTTTCAGAAGGCATTCGATACATTGCCGCACAACAGACTTGTGAGAAAAGTCATAGCTGATGGAATAAAAGGGGCAGCAGTAACATGGATATGAAACTTGCTGAATAACAGGAAGCAGAGAGTAACGGTCAATGGATATTTTCTGTCTGGAGGAAAGTTTCTAGTGGATTCCCCAGGGGCCAGGATTTCTTGATATTTATTAGTGATCTAAATCTTGTTGTGCAGGGGACAATTTCAAAATTTGTGAATGATACAAAACTTGGAAGCATTGTAAACTGTGACACAGTGAGCACGTGACTTCAAAAGGACAGAGACAAGTTGGTGGAGTGGGCGGATAGATGGCAGATGTGGTTTCACCAACACCCCATACAATTGCAACAACACTTCTCTATTTTTATACTTCAGTCCCTTTTAAATAAATGCCAACATTTCATTTACCGTTTTTATTACATGCTATACCTGCATACCGACTGTCTGCAATTCATGAACACATACACCCAGATCCCTCTGCCCGGACGCATTTTGAATCTGCTTCCCATTTCGGTAATAATTTGCCTTTCTGCTGGACAACCTCACACTTATCCACATTAAACTCCATCTGCCACATTTTCAATCTTACATATCTCAATCATGTCCCCACTTAATCTCCTCGGCCCCAAGGAAAACAACCCCAGTCTATGCAATTACTCTTCATTGCTGAAACTCTCCAGCTCAGGCAACAGCGAGATAAATCTCCTCTGCACCCTTTCCAGTGCTATTGTATCCCTCCTAAAATGTGGATTCCAGAACTGCACACAGTGCTCTAGCTGTGGCCTAACCAATGTTTCAAATAGATATGATTATAAAGAGGTCACCTAAGACATGTCAGACAATGTGACACCTGTAGCTGATATTCCTTAAATACAGCTGAAAGTCCATTTGTGTATTTTCAATGTCACACAAAATAGAATCCAGAAGTTTAAGAAGGCACATTGCGTGAGACAGATGTGAAATAAATCCCAGGATTATCAGTGTCTCAGTTAAGGTGATGGTTTCATCAAGTGTGACGCTGAGCAACTTGAGTAAATCCGGATTAAATTCCAGGTCTAACCGAGGCACTGCGCAGACCCTGACTGGAGATCGTAACAACGCCCAGTCCCAGGGAGCCCTGTGACGGCACCTTGTTGTTTGATTAGCTACACACAAACTCCAGCTTACCTGTAAGGAACTTCAGGCTTTGTTATCCTTCTCATGGTCAACCAGAATAATGCAATAAGTGAAATGACACAACAAACCTTACACATCGGTACCCCAGTGAGAGTCAGTGTGTGTTAGACCCGTACCAAGTGAGAGTCAGTGTGTGTGGGACCCGTACCCCAGTGAGAGTCAGTGTGTGTTAGACCCGTACCAAGTGAGAGTCAGTGTGTGCGGGACAAATACCCCAGTGAGAGTCAGTGTGTGTGGGGGAGCCGTACCCCAGTGAGAGTCAGTGTGTGCGGGACAAATACCCCAGTGAGAGTCAGTGTGTGTGGGGGAGCCGTACCCCAGTGAGAGTCAGTGTGTGCGGGACCTGTGTGTGTGGGACCCGTGCCCCAGTGAGAGTCAGTGTGTGCGGGAGCCGTACCCCAGTGAGAGTCAGTGTGTGCGGGACAAGTACCCCAGTGAGGGTCAGTGTGTGTGGGAGCCGTACCCCAGTGAGAATCAGTTTGTGTGGGGGAGCCGTACATAAGAACATAAGAACATAAGAAATAGGAGCAGGAGTAGGCCATCTGGCCCTTCGAGCCTGCCCCGCCATTCAATAAGATCATGGCTGATCTGTTGTGACTCAGCTCCACCTTCCCGCCCTCTCCCCATAACCCTTAATCCCCTCTCTTATCAAAAACCCATCAACCCGTTTCTTAAAAATATTTAGCGAGGCAGCCTCCACCACTTCAATGGGCAGAGAATTCCAGAGATTCACCACCCTTTGAGTGAAGAAGTTCCTCCTCAACTCTGTTCTAAACCGCCCCCCCCTTTATCTTGAGGCTGTGCCCCCTAGTCCTACTGTCTTTTTTGAGCGGGAACAGTCTCTCCACCTCTATCCTATCCATCCCCAGTGAGAGTCAGTGTGTGCGGGACCTGTGTGTGTGGGACCCGTGCCCCAGTGAGAGTCAGTGTGTGCGGGAGCCGTACCCCAGTGAGAGTCAGTGTGTGTGGGACCCGTACCCCAGTGAGAGTCAGTGTGTGCGGGACAAGTACCCCAGTGAGGGTCAGTGTGTGTGGGAGCCGTACCCCAATGAGGGTCAATGTGTGTGGGCCCAGTTATCTCGGGTGTCAGTTCCCTCTTTATTTCATGGGAAGCATGTGTTGCAGCTGAAGGCAGTATTTGTTGCCCATGTCCTTTTACCGAGAGGCTTGTTTGGCCATTTTAGTGGGCAATTACATGTCAGCCACAACCTTTATGCCAGGGTTCAAATCACAATAGCTATTTGGCAGACTGAGGTTATTTGGCCCATCTTCAAAATACTTACCCAATACTTGATCTTCCCCCTCTCATTGGCAATTAGAGATGGGCAATAAATGCTGTCTTAGCCAGCAATGTTTCAACCTCCTGAATGAACAACAGCAGCAGTGATATTATTTCCGAGGAAATGTCTGGAGATCTGAATCTTACCCGTGTGGTTGGAGAACTGAACCGAGTTCACTAAATCCACTTCGAATCCCAACACCTGTTGGTGCAAAACACAGTCAGGTTACAGAGAGGGAGATTGGGGAGGGGCAGATTTGGAGTTGGATTTGGATTGGCAGAGTCTAGGTTTGTTACGGGGACTTGCCTACCTGGGAATATATTTTGGCGTGTAATTTTTTGGTGAGTAATTTTGGGGGACATATATTTTAGGGTATACCTGGGGGTATATTTTGGGGTTTATCCAGGGAATATATTTTGAGGTACGTTTGGTGGGTATATCTGTGGGGTATATTTTGGGGATATCTAGGAGATATATCTCAGGGATATATTTTGGGTGTATCTAGAAGTTTACTTTGGGATATATGCCAGGGTGCATATTTTTGGGTATTTCTATGGAGTATATTTTGGGGTATATCCAGGAAGTATATTTTGCTGTATATTTCAGGTATATCTATGGGATATTGTATGGTATTTACTGCTAGTTTAGAACCGAGTTGTGGACGAGGCTGCTTTAATTTAAATTAATTATCAGGGCCACACGGTGAAGCCTTTCACTGTTTGCTGAGCAGAGAGAGAGCTAAGAATTTACCTGTTAAAAACCTGTTTAAAATAAGTTTAAAGCACTTTGTTCTTTGTAGAACTGTTTAAAGCATTTATTTTATTGTATTTACTGCTAGTTTAGAACCGAGTTGTGGACGAGCCTGGAGGCTGCCTCGCTAAATAGGATAGAGGTGGAGAGACTGTTCCCGCTCAAAAAAGACAGTAGGACTAGGGGGCACAGCCTCAAGATAAAGGGGGGGCGGTTTAGAACAGAGTTGAGGAGGAACTTCTTCACTCAAAGGGTGGTGAATCTCTGGAATTCTCTGCCCGTTGAAGTGGTGGAGGCTGCCTCGCTAAATATTTTTAAGAAACGGGTTGATGGGTTTTTGATAAGAGAAGGGATTAAGGGTTATGGGGAGAGGGCGGGAAGGTGGAACTGAGCCACGACAGATCAGCCATGATCTTATTGAATGGCGGGGCAGGCTCGAAGGGCCAGATGGCCTACTCCTGCTCCTATTTCTTATGTTCTTATGTTCTTATGTTCTTAAATATTTTTAAGAAACGGGTTGATGGGTTTTTGATAAGAGAAGGGATTAAGGGTTATGGGGAGAGGGCGGGAAGGTGGAGCTGAGTCACGACAGATCAGCCATGATCTTATTGAATGGCGGGGCAGGCTTGAAGGGCCAGATGGCCTACTCCTGCTCCTATTTCTTATGTTCTTATATATTTTGAGACACATCTCAGGAATATATTTTGGGTGTATCTGCAAGTTTATTTTGGGATATCGCCAGGGGGTGCTCCAGGGTACATGTAGGGTAAATTCAGGCTGCATTGCAGGTATATTCAGGATATAGTTTTGGCTGAACTTCGGATATATTCAGGCTGAACTTCGGATATATTCAGGCTGAACTTCGGATATATTCAGGCTGAACTTCGGATATATTTAGGCTGAACTTCGGATATATTCAGGCTGAACTTCGGATATATTCAGGCTGAACTTCGGATATATTCAGGCTGAACTTCGGATATATTTAGGCTGAACTTCGGATATATTCAGGCTGAACTTCGGATATATTCAGGCTGAACTTCGGATATATTCAGGCTGAACTTCGGATATATTCAGGCTGAACTTCGGATATATTTAGGCTGAACTTCGGATATATTTAGGCTGAACTTCGGATATATTCAGGCTGAACTTCGGATATATTCAGGCTGAACTTCGGATATATCTGGGGGTATATTTTGGTATATTCAGGCTATATTTCTGGCACTATTTTGGGTATATCTGGCGCTGCATTGGAGGTTTATTCGGGGGGGTATTTCGGGTCCATCCGGGGGGGGGGGGGGGTATTTCGGGTCCATCCGGGGGGGGGGTTATTTCGGGTCCATCCGGGGGGGGGGGGTTATTTCGGGTCATTCGAGGGGGGGGTGGTTTGGGTCCATACACAGTGAGCACGTGATGGGTCCATCGGGGGGGGGGGGGTATTTTGGGTCCATCCTGGGGGGGGGATTTCAGGTCCATCCGGGGGGGTATTTCAGGTCCATCCGGGGGGGGTATTTCAGGTCCATCCGGGGGGGGTATTTCAGGTCCATCCGGGGGGGGTATTTCAGGTCCATCCGGGGGGGGTATTTCAGGTCCATCCGGGGGGGGGGTGGATTTCAGGTCCATCCGGGAGGTGGTATTTCGGGTCCATCCGGGGGGGGGGGGGTTCACGTCCATCCGGGGGGGGGGATTTCGGGTCCATCCACACAGTGAGCACGTGA